>JAULKM010100874.1:0-10357 GCA_032355605.1 Rubia tinctorum | reverse complement strand
CCCCCCCCCCCCCCCCCACCGGCTCGCCCCCCTAGTTCCGCCACTGCTGAGAATGAAACTTGGGCAGCTAAGAGAGTTGATTTCCTTCCATCATGATGTCATATGTCTGGGAGATGAGCTGGTCGATTTCCTTCCTTCATGATAAAGGTTTGCCTTCAGCTCGAACAATTGAGCACATGCACTAGCAGAAAAAAAGCAGCATCATGCAAAGGATGCTTCAAAGATGAATTCGAATATCAGAGATTAGTGCATATTACTCCCTAAACTATGTAAGCATATCAATCTTTACATTCAACATATATAATTTATTTAAAAATACTACACTATCCATAAAAAATATAAGTGAAGAAATGGTAATCACACAATTATTATTACATAATATCTTGTTTTTAATTAAAAAATTATTGAACAATGCATTTTTTATTTGACCAATAATGTAGCTAATACAAAAATTATCCCATCTAATTGCTATATGTAAGATTCATAGGCTTCTCAAACACGCTCATTCATGTGCATCGGTATTATTCATTGTGCAAACGTGGATAGAAAGGGGATCACAGGCCTATTCGTGAGAATATACGTCCACTGGGATGATCACACCAGCCTTAGGCTCTGATATCATGTAAGATTAATGGACTTTTATCATAAAACCAATTGGTACTGTGTATAAGTGACCCGTAATCTTATATACTAAACAAATATTTTGTCAACCACCAATGTGAAACTCTCAAACACTATCGATATTTACATGTAATTTGATTTTTCAATGGCAGTTTTTTTGGAGTTTAAGAACTCAAACTCATCTTTTGATAATCCCACTATCCCATTTCAAGTTACATTTTAACTATTCATTTAGTCAATATTTTTTAACTTTGACCATAAAATTGATTAGTATACAAATATAAATACCATTGTGCGATACCTTATTCGTTATAACATATATTGTCAAAATATCAACTTTTTACAAGTTTTAATTATCTTCAATAAAAAATATTACGGATCAAATATTTTTCAATTCAATTGTCAAAAATCAAAGTGTGAAGTTTGAAATGAGATGGAGGGAGTATGAGATGCCAATTGTACACACACATATATAATGAATATGTAATTAAGCTTTTGAGACATTTTTTCACCTTATTTTTCTTTTACCAATTTAATCTGAGGTACTTCCTCTGTTTCTCTATTTGTGGCACACTTATTTTATTGGGATGTTTCTTTTTAAATGACACATTTTTATTTTTGGCAAGATTCCTTCAATTTCATCTACTCATTATACTTTCTACTTTATACTTTCTACTCGTTTTCTTCACCTAAATCCACAACTTCATCCCCTGATTTGGTTTACCTGAATCCAAACACATATACTCCCTCCGTCCCAACTCAAATTGCAAGAAATCAAAGATTCAGTCAAACTAAGAAAAATTTGACTACATATTTGAATAGATATATAAATAATAATAATATTATTGTAAATGATATCGTTGGATTCGTCATAACAAATAGTTTCTAAAAAGTAACTTATTGTTACCGATATAATACGTAGTTAAATATATTAATGGTCAAACGTGTGTGTTGGAAACCGTGAAAAAAAATTCCTTGCAATTTGATATGAGACAGAGGGAGTACCAATGATTACACAAATAAAGAAACGGAGGGAGTGATTTTTTCGCCTAAAAGAAAGTCAATACCATGGGTAGTTTGCATTTACTCGCCAGCAGCCGCCTTCCATTTCCTGAAGGGAAAAAGGCCAGTCAAGTTTCTTAAATTGGAAATGTTCATCAACAAATGGAGGATGACTTGCGCCATTTTATGTAACTAGTTGAGGTTTTTTTCCCTCACGTATTATCTACTTATTTGGTCATTACAGTTTCACATTCTTATTTGATGCAAACTAGTCGAGTTTTTTTTCCAATTAACATAACACTCTTAAAACTAAAACTAATTTATCATATAAATATATTTTAAATTGATCTTTTTAAAAAATTGATGGCACTGGACTATGATTCTAATCTCTTTATCGGAAATGAAGGATTGTGTCGGATGAACGAAATTATCATAGGTACATAAAATTCGTTATCTTGCACTCCAGTTTCACTCTAAATTACTTATTTACTTTTTCACGATTTTTAATGAGTATGTTTGATTGTAAATATTTCTAGTTACATATAACAATGCTGCATAAAAAAATTGATATTTAGAAAATATATATTAAAAAGTATATAACAATATCTCACATGATATATTTATTACTTATATATTATTTTATATTTATGGTCAAAGTTTCAAATTTTTAATTCTTAAAAAGTAAATACGTAATTTAGAGTGGTACGGAGGCGTACACACCATTTCAGTTTCATCACTTGACATTTTTAAAATTTTCGAACATAATTTGACCTTCACAAAATCTTGACCTAGTCAAAAGTCGACTTACTCATATAGTCACGCTTGTTTTTTCCCGCAATCCATTTATGTGTTTATTCAATTTAAAATTTATCCCCCAACTATAAAAAAGAATACAGAATTACCGATGGATTCCAAACAATCGGGATATGATACTGCCTACTCATCTTCATCGTCTTCCTCCTGATTCCCACACTTTTTCACATTCTCTGTGTTTCCGACCATAAGGTGCAGCCTCTTCTAACAGTATTTTGGACGAGATTTGAGATCGTTGGAGGGAAAATAGCGCGGGAAGAACATCAATTGGCTGAAAATGAAGCTGCAATTTTCCTTCTCCAATTGTTTCTGCTCCTCGTCCCCAAAGCGCACAAGCTCCGTCTGCAACGACGATGAAATGTTTCCCGGTAATTAATGATTTGGTTTCGGTTCGATCATTTCTCTGCAACATGGATTCTCTATATTTCTAACACTCTTAACGTTATTGCCTAACAGGTGGAAAAGGTTTCGAGAGTTTCCCTGTTTTCACCTACGACGAACTGAAAGCTGCGACCCAGGGGTTCAAGTCGTCCAATCGCATCGGAGAGGGAGGTTTCGGGTGCGTGTACAAGGTATTACAGTTCAATCTTTCAGTTATGCATTTATGTAGATGTGATCCGTGATCTTATATAGTTAGCTAGCTAAACTTGGGTTCTGATACTATGTAGCAGTAGATGTGACTTATGATCTTATATGTTAAGCTATAGCTTTGAGGTTTGATTGGTTGATCTGTCTGAAAGGGTTTGCTGCGAGATGGAACCTTGGTGGCGGTGAAAATGCTCTCTCTGGAGCAGGAAACAATGAGAGGGGAGAGAGAGTTCGTGTCTGAACTCGCCGCGCTATCGGGGATTACACATGAAAATCTCATAGGATTGAGAGGATGCTGTGTTGATGGCGCCAAACGGCTCCTTGTCTATGAGTACATGGAGAACAACAGCCTCGCGCACACGTTTCTAGGTAATTAACTCATGTTCTGTCGTGATATGATTCATATAGCCGATCCCAGATACCGGCAGTTTCTTACATTACGAATGAATTGACAGGGGAAGAGCACAAGAGGGTGAAATTTAGTTGGAAACTGAGGAGACAGATTGCCATTGGTGTGGCAAAGGGGCTTGTGTATCTTCATGAACAGCTCAACCCGCATGTAGTACACAGAGACATTAAGTCTACAAACATCCTTATTGACCACAATTTTTGCCCCAAACTTGGGGATTTCGGTTTGGCCAAGCTTTTTCGAGATGAAGCATCCTTCATTAGTACTCGAGTAGCCGGCACATTGTAAGTGCGAATTTTCTCTCGAGCTTTAACGCATAAATTGGATGTTTGTTTTTGCTTAACTGATGCATTGTTCTTCGCCCAAAAGGGGGTATCTTTCGCCGGAATACGCATTGAGCGGACATCTCACCCGGAAATCAGATGTTTACAGCTTCGGGGTGCTGTTACTGGAGATTCTTACCAGTGGTCCAGTTGTTGGGTTTGACTTGGAACGTGGAGAATATTTTCTTGTTGACAAGGTAATGTGGTACACAAAATTATACCTTAAGATTATGGGTCAAAATATCTGCATAGTATTAATTGATTTTATAATTAGAATCCGTGATTCTGATATGATGTCAGAGACCCGATCCACCTAGTGGACACGTATTCCCGCTGATTGGCCGGATGTCTGATCTGACCAGTGAACGTATATTCCCACTTATTTTACTGATTCTCTCTGCAGGTGTGGGAGATGTACAATGCCAAGAACCTCTTGGATGCCATGGATCCGGCGTTGAAGGGTGATTTTCCGGAGGACGAAGCGGCGCAGTTCTTGAAGGTTGGGTTAATGTGCGTGCAAGAGACGACTAGGCTCCGGCCTAAGATGGGTATGGCATTGAAGATGCTAAATGATGAGATAAACACAGAAGAAATGGAGGTAACAAAACCTGGAAAAGTTGAAGATTTGATGGAGGTCAAAATAGGGAGAAAACAATCCTCACGGAACTTCTTTTCTGGTGACAGTGCCAACATGAGCTCAGGGAGTTTGAAATGATGCATGCATGAATGTGAATTATTGTGAAATAGATAGATTCAGGGTGACTTTAGTTTTTAAATGAATTATTAGCTTGTCAATTTAGGGTGATTTATGTCAAAATTTTCAACTTGTCATTTTAGGTTTAGGGTCAAATGTCAAGTTGCTAATTGAACTGTTTATCAGCTGAATTAGTTGTATAGTTTTGAATACAACCGAATCGTATCACATCATAATTAACACACCAGATTCTAGTAGAACTTTGAAATTAAACGTGGTTGAATGAGAGTAATAATAGAATGGAAAGTCTTCATGTAGTACCTCTCCCTTCTTTAAAAAAAAAAAAATAGTATAGTTTTGGACGTTATGTTTAAAAAAAAAGGCGGATGAACAACCTCAAAAGTTGGCCTCATTTGTTATTCTGTTTGTTATCTTAGAGCATTTGGTACACTTTTCATTTTAATATAGATTTAAATGCTAAAACAACTCTATGTTTTGGTCCAAAATGTCAATCCAACCCTGTAAAATTTGAAAATGCGATTCTAATCCTATTATTTGATTGAAAGTGTCAATTTAACCTTGACAACATAAATTTAACTAGAAATCAATAAAATGACCATTATACCCTGTTTTTTTTTTAAAAATCTGAAAACTTGAAAGGATAATTATACCCTCAATTAACCAAACAATTTTCTTTCCATTTTTTCTCGTTCTTGGATCTTCCCTGCGCTCCATTATTTTCTTCGATCCCTCTGCTTCATTTTTTCCCTTGGTCTTCCCTCCGCTCCATTTTCTTCTTCTTCTTGAATCTTCCCTTCGCCACCAGTGGAGGCTCGCACAAGTGGAGACTCTCCAATCGAACGACGCTACCAGTTCTTCCCGTCGGCGCCACCAGTGGAAACTCTCTGATCAAACAATGTCGTCGACGCCACAAGTGGAGGTCGCGAGCCTGCTCGTGGGGCATTTCATGGAGGCGATTCAGTGGGGATCGCGACGCCATCAATTCTTTCCGTCGGCGCCACCAATTCTTTCCGTCGGCGCCACCAATTCTTCCTGGTTGACTGTCACCCAGATTATGTGGTCCAGGTCGCGAGCCTATTTTCGGCGGAGAAGTCATGATTCTCCAGATCTCGGTGGGCGGGTAGGGTTTTGGAGGGTTGAATCGGGTAGGGTTTTGGAGGGTTGGGTCGGGGTAGGGTGAATCGAGTAAGGCAAGCGAAGCAGAGGATTGAAATGGGTGTGGTGAATCAGATAGGGCAGGCGGAGTGTAGGATTGATGTGGATGGCGGAAATCCATATTCCGACGGTGGTGAGGCGACGACGGAGGTGACGGCGGAGCAAAGGTGGCTATGGTTATAGAGATGAAGAAAAAAACTTAGGGGTATATTTGTCATTACATTTCAAGGTTTAAGACTAGGGATATTTTAGTCTTTTTAAGTTTGGTCAATGCCGAAAAATGCTAAGTCAATGTCAGAATAGTGCGAAAAGATTATATTAGCACATTTGTTGAAAAAAATTAAGGTTAGAATTGTTTCTAGATCTTCTGTTACACTTTTGTCTACCACTATGTGTTACACCAATTAGATTTTTTCATGTGTCCATTCTAAATTAACTAATATTAGTTTAATGATTTTTATCTTGGTGTAATTTTATTAAGAGAGACGCATGGCAGAATCTTATTAGTATAACACATAGTGGTACACAAAAGTTTAACAGAAGATCCTGAGCCGTTAGAATCGCACTTTTAGATTTTACAAGGTTAGATTGATACTTTCTGAAAATAATAGGGTTTTTTTATTTTATTTTAACCTTTAATCTATTTTTAAATTTATCACGCTTATATTTATAGTAAAAAAATAATTATTTTCATCTGCCTATTAAAATTTTAACTCTTTGTTGATTCTCACTGCACATTTCAATTTAGAGCATCTCCAATGCAAGCCCTCTTTGAAAATGATCAAAAGTAACGTAGGATTGATGCTTTAAAATTTTAAAATTCACCTCCAGTGCAAGAGTCAGTTTAGGGGGTCAATCTGACGTGGATGACACGTGGAGTGAGGGTCTCAACTAGACCTTCTGTATTCAGACACTCATATTGAAGCCTTCAGTTTGTCAAATTACCAAATTTAGGATTTTGATTTTAAATTATTTTACTATTCCAAATTTAAATGTAATATCTGGCTCCCAATTTGAATGTACTATTTAAATTTACAATATAAACAAATTTTAATTATTTAATTATATTATATTATTTTAATTTAAAATATTTAAAAATATATTTTAGAATTATAATCTAAAAATAAACAATATTATAAAATATAAAAGTATAATTTAATTTAAATTAAATTAAATTAGTGTGAATTATTATTTCTTAATTTTAGTTCAGTGTATATTTATTATTTTAGAATTATTGATTTATGAAAAGTGATAGTTAAATTGTAAGTGAAAATAGAGTTTCTCATTATTAAATATGAATTCTATTTAAAATAAAAATAAAATATATTATATAGAATAATATTGATAGAAAATAATTTCTTTTATAATAAAGTAATGTTAATAACGCTCTTGCATTGGAGTGATTTTTTTTAAAAAAAACTTCGCAATCAAGCCTCTCACATCGACGTCATATTGACGCCTAATAAAATATTGACAAATGTCTCCTACTTTTACTCATGACTCCCTTACTATTGAAAATGCTCTTATATAAGATACAACACCTTAATGTGTCAAATATAAAAGAACGGAGAGAGTATTAAAGTGATAATTTCTTGCTCATTATTAAGAACACATAGACGGAATTACAAAAGAAATGATGTCTCAACTAATCCCTTTCAAAATCAAAAGGATATTTGTTAATCAATTGCACACCAAAACACTTTTATATAAATATAAATGGTTAGTCACCTAAATAACTAACACAATTTAGTTAACAACGAAAGGAGTGTGTTTAATTTTTCTTGAGCGATAATACGGTGAAACTAAGAGGAAATAAGTGCTAAATATGACAAATCTAAAGTGATAGAATGTAAAATTCACAAATAATTGTGGCGGTGTGTATTCATATATATACTGAATACAAAGGATACACAAGACAGAATCAGATATGGAAAAGGATATGTACAAAACCAATCAGAAAGTGTATTCCTTTCTTAACCTGATTCTAATTTATCTAATATTCTATTAGGTCTACTAGACAAAATCAGATATGGAAAATGATATATATGAAACTAATCAGAAAGGGTATTCCCTTTTAACGTGATTCTAATTAATTTAATATTCTATGAATCTTTAATTTAGGTCAACTTAGGAGCTTTTCGACACTTAAAAAAATTGAGATCATATTCCTACATAAAAGAAAATTAGAATTACAATAGTTTTTTCTCCTTATTTTACCAGATTAATTTGATATTTTTTTATTATTTTTTTATTGACCGGCATTTATCGATACCGACTACAAGTTTCGACGAACTTGAAATTATTTCGATGCTTCAAAAAAAATTATAATCATATTATTAGATGGTAAGAAATTGGGATGCGAAACCTCTTTTTTCTTTTAAATATTTTTGTACGTCAACCAACATGCATGTGTGAGTGCAGAGAATTTGGTAGATAGGACAGAGGAGCGACTTTATATACGTAGTACGAGTTTGGCTTCAACTGTGTCGGTCTATTTTGCACCAATCACGGCCGCCCATTTTGTTGACCATTATGTTTGTCATGTGCTACCGTACGTAATTGTCCTCCGCTTCTCTGATTATTACCCCTTCTACCAAAGTTTTTTTATGATAGGTTTAATTATTGATAACTTTTATTGTATTCAATAAAAGATATCATGTGAGATTTTTTAGATTCTCTGTAATATATAATTTTTAAATGTTAAAATTTTATAATCCGTCATTGTAAGCAACTAAAATTATCGGCGGTCAAACATGACTTGAAAAATGTGAAAAAAAGGCCATAAATAGAGGATCGGAGGGAGTATTAATGTTAATTGAATCTGATACTCCCTCCGTCCTAGCTCTCTTTGCATAGCCATCATCATCACGCTATTAAAAAAATATCTTGATTTTTAATATACGTATATATGTATAATAACGATGAATAAAAAGTTGGTATTTAAAACTACTTGTTACGACAAATGAAACAATATCACATATGATAATATTATATTGTAGTTAATTTTAGTAGAAAATAATGTTAAAAATAGGAGTGCAAATATAGTTGGGATGGAGAGAGTAAATTTAATTGTACGCGTATCGACTTTTAATTTGGAATGAATAATTATAAATGAGTCCGTCTCTTGAAAGACGTCTTTCCATAAGTCATGGAAAGACCAAAGTTTAAAGTGTAAATGAGAAGAAACGAAAATAAAATTTTCGGGTTGAATGAACCCGATTATAAACTTAATAATTACTACACGTTACATAATAAAACTTTAATATAACAACAAATAACTTTTACCTTTTATTATTTTAATTAAATTTCACTTTTTTATAAGTCTGTTGAAAGACCGTGTTTACCAATAATTTGGCATTATAAATTTAGTCGGGTGAATATCTTTTGTCCGTTGCACGTTGATTAGTCGACACCTCTGATATTTAACTTTGGGAACATGTATTAGTAAGTATCACACAACTTGTAGTTTTATAGTTGGAAAAAGTACTCCCTCCTCTTTTGTTAGGTATAAGTGTTTGGATTTAGGTGAAGAAAATGAGTGAATGAAATTGAATATAGAAAGTAAAAAAAGTAGAATGAGTGGATGAAATTGGAGGAATCTTGCTAAAAATGGATTGTGTGTCATTTAAAAAGAAACATCTCAATAAGGTAAGTGTGTCACAAATAGAGAAATAGAGGGAGTATATTTTACACACTTCATAAATATACATTTTCCACAAATTCTTACTTAAATCTATTAATAGTTAGATGAAGGCACTTTATAACTAGTATAATTATTAAAATCGTATGATATTTATTTTTATTTATTGTGATGAAATATCTATAATTATAAATAAATTTTAATATACAAATAATTATAATTTAATTTTAAAATTTAAATTTTTTTTAATGAATAATATAATAATTATTTTATTTAAATTTTTATATAATGAGAATCATTTAAAAAAAGTATGTTTAAAATATTATCGGGGGACAAAAGACTGGTTGGGTATGAGAAGTTGAATTGAAACACTCTTTTACGAAATCTCTACAAGAGAAGTGATATACGGAATACTGTAAATTATAACCACGCAGCTGGTCATCGGACTGGGTCAAATATGAATTCAAATACTCCCTTCTATCTTCTATTTTTTAATACTGACTCCTATTTTTGGACACTCTTTCTATGAGAGAAGTGAATGGTGATAATTACATTAAAAGTACAAAAAAATAAATTGAGTGGGTGAAACAATCTAGAATTTGTCAAATATGAAAAAAAAACCAATGCAATTCCTATTAGGAAAGGGAGCCAATATTAGAGAACTTGAGGGAGTAACAGGGGCACAGATGAATGAATGATCATATTTCTTCCAATTATTATTAAATAGAGAAAGTCTCAGGAAATGCGGCATTTTGTATAAGTTTATCTGCCGTCCACGGTGATTTTTACGCTAAAAGTTGTATTTTTTTTACTAAATTTAAATATTGTATTTAAAATGTTAAAACAAGTAATAATATCTATTTAATGTGAAAGTATTAAAATATAGTATAATATAAAGATATTTTTAAATTTCTAAATTTAGCCTGTATTTTAACAAATGCAGTGTATAATGTAAAAATTAAGCGGCATGTCCATAAATTTATGGGCAATTCATCTGTCAGAAAACCCACTAAATATGAGTTCGTCTCTTGAAAGACGGTCTTTCCATAAGTCATGGAAAGACCAAGGTTTAAAGTGTAAATTAGAAGAAA
>JAULKM010100873.1:0-10357 GCA_032355605.1 Rubia tinctorum | reverse complement strand
TATCTGCACTTTTGAAAATCGACCATGGGTATATTAGCACTTTTGAAAAACTGAGGGTTATACTTGCACTTTCCAAAAAACTGAGGGTCATCTAAGCATTTTACTCTATTTATTTTTTACAAAAAATATTGTTCATCTTCTCATTAATTTAAGATTGTTACATTATTATATCAGGTTTATGTTGTACAACTGCTAACTAACAACTATAATTAATATTTTTTAAGTTTGAATGACTCAATTGGTTCACACACTGTGGAATGAGCCTCCCATAAATGAACCTATCAATCTAATTTCAAGATTCATATAATTTCTTGATTAAAGTCTACACGTCATATTAGCATTCTGCTGCTAGAACCACGCCTCCAATCTTCGTCTTAACCGGGTTGCACCAGCTCAATAGTTTTAGAGAGGTTGTTGCTGAATTTCTCCAATTAGCAGTGTAAAGTGCATGTTAGAAGAGTTTCCAGGGAAGCTCTGTTTGGATTTGAAGTGGTCTGGTACTGCAGGCCTCCATAGTTATTCGTTGTTGGCCAGGTTAATCCCCACCGGATTACCACCTCTTTGTAGTTCTAGTATTGAGAATCGTTTTAGAGGTTGTCGGATTTCTCCAATCCGCAGGGTGGAAGACCTAAATCTCGTCGGAGTTGTGAGAGTGCCAATGGCACACCTTCAGAATAAAAACATAAAAAACAAATAAAATCAAGATTAACCTCCCTGCTTTCATTTAGGGAAGGCTATCTATAGAGCAAATCTTCTATAACTCAAAATTATATCATCTAGGGACTTTTGCCCTCCAAACCCGCCACAGATGTTGTGCTTCAGGCCGGTGGGAACTTTATTGTAAGATAAAAACTTCGTTCGACGAATACAGACTACTGCAGAAAGATCCGTTTCTTTTTTTCAGTGTGCCAGACCATAAACCTACCAGGCTGCCACAGGATGACCTTTTTTGACTTCTGCCCGCAACCCATTACCACTACTGACAAAGTTGTTCACTGATTCATATCGTCTCTCCACCGCGGCCACCATGAGACTGTCGTGGCTACACCGACCATGACTGCACGAAAGAGTGCGTGTGGAGAGGGGATGGGCAGGAGAAAGAAAAGTATGATGGATGTGCTTTAGGAATGAATTTTTGGAAGGTCCAAAGTGGGGATGATGCCGCTTTTACCGAGCGTTGATGATCATAGTCGTGCGCCACCGATCACCGTCGTTGATCGCCCAGACTATTGATTTTCACCGTTCTGTTTAGTCTTTCGCTGACATATGCATCAAACTGGCCCGAATTTGGTCTTCGCCTCTCCATCTCTGACGTGAACCGCATATGATGGTTTTGCGGTCATCGGCCGACTGACGGTGTCAAGTGGAGTCGATCGGATTAAGTTTTGAGCGAGCGTCGCCTCTCCATTGCTTGGGTCAACCATCTCTGCGTGGATGTTTGGTTTTCCGCCGGTTGGCTCATGTTCGTCGGTCAGCTTTTGTATTTAGTCAGGGCGCTCGCCAAATCTCATAGCCTGCTAGCCAATTCTTCATTTTACTCGCAGTGGCGATTTCTCGAAAGCTCCGGGAATAGCAATGGTGGAATGGGTGGTTAGCATCTGTCCCTCCTCGATCTACAGACTAAAACAAATAAAGATACTGAAAAAAGAAAATAAAATGGAGGGTGAGGGAGGTCGCCGCCGCCACCCAAACTGTAAAATCGTTTGATTATTCAATCACATGTCACTGTTATATTTCATGAATGAGTTTCTCCAAATAAGCACAATTCACATTAATTGTTGTCTTGTCTACATCAGTCAATGGTTTTCGAGCATGTTTTTAGAGGATGAAGAAATTTCACCTCTCATTCCCACTTTCTCACTTTCTCACTTTCTTACTTCATCTCATCCTTATCTTTTCTCTTCATCTTATTCTCCATCCTCGCCATCTTATTTTCTATATCAAGTTCCTTATCACTTCCTTAATTAATTAGTGCAAAGTTTGTGATTTTCACAACACGTTATCAACACGATCACTATCCGCCTTCATCAAGTAAGTTCATAACACGGGTATAATAAACCGTGCACTAAAACTCTTATGATTATTATTATGCACTAAAACTTTAATGATTGTTGTTATTGTTTCATGACATCATATTACTATATACAGGAGGCTATGCAGCGGCGGAACTGGGGGGGCGAGCCGCGGAGGCCCCCCCCCAAACTCCGGTGACTGAGGGGTATATATTAAGCCCGCCCCTGCCCTGCCCCGCCCCTCCTAGCCCAACCCCGCCCAATCCCGCCCCTGCCTCGCCCGACCCCACCCCTCCTGAAAATGTGGTCTAGTTTCGCCACTAAGGCTATGCCACCTTATGGTACTGTGATGTGATTTATAATAATTAACTTCCTAGCTTTCTAACTACGTAACACCATATCACAATATAAAGGAGGCTTTGCCACCTTATAGTAATATGATGTGATTTATAATAATTAACTTTCTTACTTTCTTACTTTCTAACTTTCTAACTCTCTAACTACATAACACCATGTTTCTATACACAAGAGGGTCTGCCATCTTATAATAAAATGGTGTGATCTACATTTAACCAATCTTTAACTGCTTCATTTTAATATTTCTATGATTAATTATATCTCTAATATGTTTGTCTATTTTTATCCGATGACATTACATTGATAATCTACTCTTAACATTTAACTACAATTAATTAATATAACAGATATAAAATAGATATATTTCCAATGGTAATATAACGGTTATAAACGGCTATATTTTACAGTATAAATACGAAAACATCCAATGATACAAAACAACATTTTCTTTTCCACCTCAATTTTTTTCTTCTCTCAAATCACTAAATTTGCCGATAAAATGTCTAGACTAATATTAGTCTTTGTTGCTGTAATGATTTTTGTATTACATGTTAGTATTCACACCGTAGATGTTTCACCGGAAGAAATTCGCTCTTCTTTACTAATAGTCAGAATCGTGTATTTTTATTTATTTATTAAAAGCATTGTAGACTTCTGTATTTAGGATTAAATGTAATGAATAATTTTATTTTCCCTATTAGTTATCAACATGTCAAATCTTGTGAAGTTTGAGTTCAATCAACTTGAGATTAGTGGAAACAACTATATGCCTTAGACTCTAGACATTGAGGTGCACTTGGAGTCAATGGACCTCATTGAAACAATCCAAGAAGGGAATAAATTATAAAGGACAAACAAGGCATCTTTAGTCTTCCTTCGCCGACACCTTGATGAAAGCCTAAAAATAAATATCTCATTGTGAGGGAACCAATTCAGTTGTGGAGAAATTTGAAAAAAAGGTTCGGTCACCAAAAGGATGTAATGCTCCCCATTTACCGTGATTACTGGAACAATCTACGGTTTCAAGACTATAATAAAGTTAGTGACTATAATTATGCAATGTTCGGAATAGTAACCCACTTGAATTTTTGTGGGGTTACAGTAACTGATACTGAAATGCTGGAAAAGACTCTTTCTACTTTGCACGCATTAAATGTGACCTTGCAACAATAATATTGTGTGCGGGGTTTTAAAAGATATTCTGAACTAATTGCTCGTCTCCTCATTGGGGAGAAGAATAATGAGTTGCTAATGAAAAATCATCAATCTCGCCCGACTGACTCAAAAACGTTTCCGGAAGCAAACATTGTTAACTCCAACGAACCTGAACGCAAGAATTATTTTCAAGGTCGAGAGAAACGTTGAGGTCGAGGTCGAGGTCGAGATCGTGGTCGTAGTTACGGGCACGGTCGAGGTGGTTACAACTTGTCTTATACGTCTAGTAATTACCATCACAAGAAGCAACAATGCGATAGGAACCATGAAAGTACCCATAAAGTGAGAAAAGATGCCAGTTCATCAAACGGCTATGGAACCTCTTTTTAGAGATGTGGCGATAAAGGGCATTTGTCATGGGTCTGCAGAGTCCCGAAGCACGTATGCAAACTCTACCAGGAGTCCAAAAAGGAAAAGGGGAAGGAGGTCAACTTCAATGAATCCACTCATCTCAAAGCATCCGATTTTAATGATGATTTCATTGACACAGTTGGTGATTTCGCTGAACAAGCAGATGGTGAAAACTAAAAGAAAGGAAATTGTATAACTATTATTGAGAAAGAAGCTAAATGATCCGATGTTTATTTGTATCCCTTATATATAGCAATGAATGGTTTTTCTTTACAGATCTACTACTTTCTAAATAATTATCTTTCTTATCATTTTTTTTGCTTTTAGTTAAAGTGGTGAAATGGATAAAGTTAATCGTGAAACCAACCAAATGATTAAAAGTGAAGAAATTTGCATACTCAATTGTGGAATAACGCACACTATATTAAAAGATAAAAGGTTTTTCTCCAAGATAAAACGAACACAAACTAGTGTGAATACAATATCAGGCCCTGTAGATATGATTGAAGGAGTTGGCGAGACAAACTTTACATTGCCAAATGGCACAATATTACAATAAATAATGCCTTATTTTTGCCCAGGTCCAAAAGAAACTTGTTGAGTTTCAATGATATATATATTCTCATGGATTTGTTACTCAGTCTGTAACTGAAAGTACTGTGAAATATATGTTTCTCACAATGTATAAATCTGGAAGAAAATACATACTTTAAAAACTAACAATGCTCTATACTGTATTACATTACACACATATAAATGTAATTGAATCAAATATGACAGTTATTAAACCTTCAATATTTAACATATGGCATGATCAGCTGGGTCATCGTGGTTCAACTATGATGCGAAAAATTATTGAAAATACACATGGGCATCCATTGAAGGACCAGAAGACCCCTGAAGGACAAATTTTCCAATGTAAAGTGTGTTCCCTTGAAAGCTAATCATAAGGCCTTCATCGGGAAAGGATGAAACAGAATCACCTGTGTTTGTTAAACGTATTCAAGGTGATATATGTGGACTTTTCCATCCACCATGTGGATCATTTCGATACTTCATGGTATTGATAGATGACTCTAAAAAATATCACAATTATGTCTTTTTTCAACTTGAAATATGACATTTGCTAAATTACTCGCTGAGATAATCAAATTACGAGCTCAATTTCCTGATCATACGATCAAAAAAATAAGACTTGATAATGCCGGTGAAATCACATCCAAGACATTCAATCATTATTGTATGTCAGTTGAGATTGTTGTTGAGCATCCTATTGGTCATGTACACACACAAAATGGTTTGGCTTAATCACTGATCAAACATCTCCAAATTATTTCTAGACCATTAATAATGAGAACAATGCCCCCTACTTCAGTATGAGGTTATGCAATATTACATGCTGCAGCATTGATTCACATCAGGTCAAGTGCATACCAAATACTCCCCACTACAACTTGCATCAGGTCAAGAACCAAATATATCCCATCTAAAAATTTTTGGTTCTGCTGTTTATGTGCCTATTGCACCACCTCAAAAAACAAAGATGGAGCCACAGAAAAGTCTTGGCATTTATGTAGGCTTTGAAAGCCCATCTTTTGTTAGATGCCATGAACCTCAAACTGGGATAGTTGCACTGCTTGTTTTGCTGATTACCATTTTGATGAAGAAAATTTTCCAGCATTAGGGGGAGAAAGAAAATAGGTAGAAAGGGAAATTATCTGGTTTGTACCAACATTATTTGCATCTTGATCCTTATACAAAAGAGTTTGATGGAAAAGTCCAAAGGGTTTTGCATTTGCAAGATATAGCAAATCAACTTCCTGATGCATTTAAATACATAAAGAGAGTGACTAAATCTCACATACCAGCTGAGAATGCTCCTGCTCAAATTAAAGTCCCGAAAGGGCAGATTGAAAACAAAATCACGCATGAAATCACAACACGCCTGAAGCGTGGAAGACCACTCGGTTCCAAAGATAAAAATCCTCAAAAAAGAAAAGGACTGGGGAAACAAGATGACCACAAAATGGAGGAACATATTCCTGTAGAAATACAAAACGAGGATAATCGAGAAATTTTGATTAATTATGCCAATACAGGTACAAGGTGGAATCAAAATGAGAAAATCGATGATGCATTCTCTTGTAGTTTGGCATGCGATGTTATGGATGAAAATAATGGAGATTCCGAACCACGGTCTGTTACCGAGTGTTAAAATAGACATGATTGGACCGAATGGAAAAAGTTTATTGAAGTTGAATTAGACTCGCTTAACAAGAGAAAAGTCTTTGGGCCTATAAGACTCAAGCTTATAGCTTTGAGACCCATTGGATACAAATGGGTTTTTGTGTGCAAAAATAATAAAAGAACAAAATTGTGAGATACAAGGCACGACTTGTTGCACATGGTTTTTCTCAAAGACCCGAAAATGATTTTGAGGAAACTTATTCCCCTGTCATGGAGGGAATTACATTCAAATTCCTTATCAGACTAGCAGTTCATGAGAAACTCAATATGCACCTTATGGATGTTGTTACCGCATACTTATACGGATAGCTTGATGCTGAAATTTACATGAGGGTCCCTGAAGGATTCAAAATGCATGAAGCATTCAGTTCAAAACCCAGAGGAATATATTCAATCGAATTCCAAAGATTTTTATATGGGTTAAAGTAATCAGGATGCATGTGGTACAACCGACTAAGCGAATATTTGTTACAAAAGGGGTATGTCAACAATCCTCTTTATCTTTGCATTTTCATCAAGAAAACAACATCAGGATGTGTGATTATCGCTATCTATGCTGATGATTTGAATATCATTGGGACAAATGAAGAGATTTGGGAAGCAATCTCATACTTAAAGAAAGAGTTCGAGATGAATGACCTTGGGAATACAAAATACTGTCTCGATTTGCAGATTGAACACTTGCAAAGTGGGATACTTGTGCATCAATCAAATTACACGAAAAAAATATTAAAGAGATTCAATATGGATAAATCAAATTCATTGAGTGCCCTAATGGTTGTCAGATCCCTTAATTTGGAAAAGGATCCATTTCGTCCACGTGAGAAATCTGAATAGATCCTTAGTTCGGAAGTATCATATTTCAGTGCAATTAGAGATCTTATATATCTCGCTAATTGTACTCGACCTAATATAGGTTTTGCTGTTAATTTATTAGCGAGATTCAGTTCATCTCCTATTAAAAGACACTGGAATGGAATCAATCATGTGTTTCATTACCTTCAAGGAACAATTGATATGGGATTATTCTATCCTAACAATACTAAACTGTATTTGATTGGCTATGCAGATGCCTGTCAGATCCACTCAAAGGGAGATCTCAAACTGGGTATGTGTTCACCTACAGAGGGACTGATATTTCTTGGTGTTCCCAAAAGCAAACACTCACTGCATCATCATTAAACCATGTTGAGGTTATCGCATTGCATGAAGCAAACCGAGAGTGTGTGTGGTTGAGATCCATGACTCAACATATCAAAACCACAAGTGGTCTCCTATCAAACGATGATCTCATACACTTTATGAAGATAATGCCGCCTGTTAATCAAATGAAGGAAGGATACATCAAAAGTGACAGAACAAAGCATATCCCTCCGAAGTTGTTTTCATTTACTCAAGAGTTGGAAGAGAGTAATGTTATTAACATTCTGTATGTTCGTTCTTGTGAAAACTCAGCGGATCTCCTCACAAAGGCTCTTCCCACTTAAGTATTCAGGAATCATATTCATGACATCGGGATGCAAAAATTATGAAATTTATGAAGAAATCACCAATGTCAACGTGGGGGAAGCTATGTGTGGCTGTACTTTTTTCCCCTTACTGTGGTTTTTATCCCACTGGGGTTTTCCAAGTAATGTTTTAATGAGGCGGCATGAATACATAATTATTGTTATGAGCATTCCAGGGAGAATGTTATGAATAATGAAATGCTCATTAGCAATTAGTTAGATTTGTGACAGTTAATTATTTCACTATTCATTTACTCTAGGGGAACACTATGTAATTACCTATTTCTCGTATAAATAACCCCCTAAGAGGATGAAGAAATTGCACCTCTCATTCTTACTTTCTCACTTTCTTACTTCATCTCATCCTTATCTTTTATCTTCATCTTATTCTCCATTCTCTCAATCTTATTTTCTATATCAAGTTCCTTATCACTTCGTTAATTAATTAGTGCAAAGTTAGTGATTTTTGTTAGTAATGCAAATGGGCCATTCATCCCAAAATTGATTTTTTTTTTAAAGATAAACATTGGTTTTATTCTTAGTCCCACATGAGAAGTTGAGAAGGAATGAGTGTGGTTTAAATATGGAAATGCTTCATTATCACTTTGAGTGAGAAAGAAGAATAAAGACCCCTCACACATGCCGCCGCCACTGCCGTTCGCCCGGATGTGATGAGGTGGGTGGGTGGGTTGATTTTTTTGGTCACAATTAGTTTGAGAGTCCATTTTTATGAGACTTCTCAAAGCGGTAGTGAAGCATTTCCATAATTAAACTCGGTCTTTATTAATTCCTATTTTTTCACTCAGTAAAACCACGTTGGTAATATTTTAATTGAAAAGTTTCAAACTCCAAAATGGACTTGGTAAAACTGGCGTGGCTTTTTGACTTTGTAAAACTCTTATCGTGTTGCTGCGTGGAAGTGGACCATTCCGCTCTTTGGGTTGAAGTGGTTCCGCTAACTGCTTTCACGTTCTCTGAACGACTCCACGCTATGGGCTGAGATTGTTGATTTGTATGCCTATAAAAGGTGAGTTCATGAGCAGTTCAGGATACACAAAAAAAATCTTCTCTTCTCTTCTATCATTAACTTCTTACTGAGTTCTGAGCATCATTCAAGTTCCTCCTCCACTGCTTGAGTGCACAAATTTAACAGAGGTTCTGTAGTACCTTGGGGAACGAACGTCAGCGTCGAACCCTGCACTACAGGTTGGGAAAATTTTGTTTCAAAGGAAGTGATTTATCACGCCCACAATCCTATTTTCTAAAACTACAATTTCAAATTTCTCTTTTCCAAACAAACATATTTTTTTTCAGTACTGTTCTTTTCAAAACAAGTTTTTATCAGACCAATGACCATACATTCTGATCCTTACATTAATACAGGAAGTTTTTCTAACAACAATTTTGAAATGAAATTTCTTACTTCTTGTTCGAAAAATATGTCTGGTCAAATGAGATTTTTGAATGAACTCTCAGAAATACCTCCTTCGTATGGTATTAACTACAATCGATGGTCTCAAAATACTCTAATTTTTCTTGAACAACTGGAAGTTGATTACGTTTTATTTACCGATCCTCTCAAATTCTCTACCACTACACCCCCTACCAATAAAATGAACCCTGAAGTACCTTCAAAGGAACCTTTCGAGCTGATTCTCAAGTATGAGAAAGATAAAAAATGTTAGGGGCCATCTTCCCAAGAACATGGCAAATCCTTTATTTGACTTGTTCATCACCAACAAATCTGCTAAGTTAATATGGGAGACGTTGGAGAAGAAATATGGCGCCGATGAGCTGAGAAGAAAAAAATATGTGGTTGGGAACTGGCTCAAGTTCCAAATGGTGGACAACAAACCCCTTATGGACCAGGTCCATAAGTACGAGAATCTGACTGCAGAAGTACTTGCAGAAGGTATGAAGATGTGCAATATCCTTCAGGCTAATGTACTCATCGAGAAGCTGCCAAAGTCTTCCTCTGATTATCGCAATCACCTCAAGCACAAGAAAATGGATATGACTCTAGAGGATCTGGTCAACCACATGAAGATCGAGGAAACCAATTACCTTAAAGATAAGGGACCCTCTGCTCTTTCCGATTTGGTTAAAGCTAACAATGTAGAATATGGAAACATTGACATGTCCAAATCCTCAACTACCTTCAATAAGGTCACCAACCTGGTCAAAAAGGATGACACCTTCAAGAAGAGTGGGCCAACACTCAAGAAATCCAAAGAACCCTGCTACATCAGCTGCAAAATCGAACATCGAGCCTACAAATGCTACCAATGCAAGGACACCAACAAACCCAACCAGAACAACAACAAGCCTCAAGCTAATATCACCAAAGATGAAAATGTGGAGACCATTTCTGTTGTAGTCTCCGAAGTCAACCTGGTTGAAAACAAGACGGATTAGATCATTGTCATTGGTGCCTCCGAACACTTCTGCGCAAACAGGGATCTGTTCACAACTTTCGAGGAGGTCACTAGTGGTGAACAAGTCTACATGGGAAACTCAAGCAGTGTCCCGTTTCTCGGCAAATGGAAGGTTTTTCTTAAACTGACTTCCGTAAAGAACTTATCTAAATTTTCTCTATGTTCCTTCTCTGCGTAGAAACTTAATTTCTGCTGGTCTGCTTAACAAAGTCGGTCTCAAACTGGTGTTTGA
>JAULKM010100872.1:0-10357 GCA_032355605.1 Rubia tinctorum | reverse complement strand
GAAGAAAGACGAACGTAGTCGTCTTTGCTTGCGGATCTGTTCTAAGCTGACAACGGCGTAGGCGGTCTGATCGTGCCATGTGGATACGTATAGAGGGATCGCATCTGAGATTCTCTTCTCCGTGATTGAACGTTTCTACGCACGCTACAAAGGTAATCTAAACCCTTAGATATATTCATATTGAATACATGCATGAGATCTTGAATATGGTTATTGATATTCCGCTAAATTAGATTTAATCAATTGCCAACAGGTTGAAAACTCAGTTGGACCGAGTGTAAACACAAAGGCAAAGAAGCCATCAACCAAGCAAAAGAATGCTCTGACGTTTGACGATACAAGGTTTGTGTCACTCAGAGCCTTTGAGAGGTATCAATCTTTGTTACAAAATGCAAGGTTGTTAGATTCATAGGTATTAGTATTGGATGATGGCACAAGGGTAGGGTTGAATAGTGTAGGTTTATTATTTGAATTCCGAAATTGTGTGGAGCTTCTAGCCTTTGCTGATGCGGCACACTTCAATTTTATGCCAATATTAAGGAAAAGAATGGAGGGTCTTTCTCTACAATAGTGATTGGTAGACAGTTTGAGGTTGATCAATGGAAGATCAACGATATATTGGGTTGTCGCTACTGGGATCTTGAGGATTGTTATCCGCCGGTTGAAGATGGTCCCCTGAATATCTATCATTGTACGAACTGGCCGGTACATGTTGTTCCCAGACGTTAAATCCTATTGAGCTTGGAAAATTGTACTTGAATAGGTCACAAAGTGAGCCCGACGCAGCTGAGAACTATAAACTTCAATATTTGACAGTAGAAAATCATATTTTGTACGAGATGGTGGCAATGGGTTGGTTCCTGCAGGGGGTCACATTTGCGAGCCAATGGTCACTAGCATCATGTTGTTCAACTATTTCGTACAGAAGGTTAAGATCAATCCCGGCTACACCATTGTGTAAAACATGTTGTCATCGGTTTCATTCAAACAAGAACGCTCCAAATTCCCATATGGCTCGGTTATCTCAAAACGCCTAAAGCAAGATATGGAATTTGCCTTTTGCAGTGCAGGTGTTCACCCTAAAAAGTACAACCAAATGTTCTTTGACAAAAAGAAGTGGAAACTTGTAGACGGAAAATAGATGCATAGGGCCATCAGAGAAGGCAACAAGAAAGGGTGCACCGATGAAGGTTAAACACAATTTTCTTATGATATTTGTTTTTTTGCAAATCATATTCATATACTTATGTGAGGCAAACAAATGTAGGTGGGGAGGACGACAACATGTTCATGTACATCATATACAAGAAAATGAAGTCAAAAGTGAACAAAATAATTAAATTGAGGAAGAAGACATGAAACGAAGAATACTTTAAGGGTAATAAGGCATGGTGAGATAGCAAGCCAGGAATTACATTATGAGACTTCCCATTAGATAACAGTGTCGAGATTTTTGTACATTTTGTTGTTGCTACATATAGAATGTTTATTTCAAACCATTATGTGTCATTAGAAATAGATCAATACGAAACATGGTCTTTTGAGCATAGCTAATACATTTTAGTTGAATGGAATTAGTTTTCATAAACACCCCCTTCGTTGATGCAAATATTCCCCAAAGTTTTGCTCATTTCAATGCATACTATAAAATCCAATAACACTTCCGAATTCGGAAGGAAGAAAGGTTAAGAACGGGGCATTGACTTAAATGAGCTTATGAAACCTACCTATAATTTGGATTTCAAACTCTGAGGGATTGATTATTACAGGTCAATTTATAAATCTAATTGCTTAAAGTTCAAGAATCGTAAAACCCACCAGATTACAACGCATCAGGCGCTTGCCTGAATTTCCTATTTTGGTTCACAATTCGGGTTGGAACCTGTACATGTTGGAATTAATATTTCATTAAAATTACTGATTCATAAGTTGTCCAGATTCCGTAACTTGTATTGCAAATGACCAAATAACTTTTAATGGTTATCTTCTGATTTCGAAACAAAACCCGAAAGTTTTGGACACTCCACGATATCTTCGTCTTTGTATTCAAATTCGGTTATGTAGAAGAAATATAATCACAATCTCACTAATATTATCATAATTGATGTCCAAAACGCCCACAATATTACATTATTGCTAAGTCCTTCCTACTTCTTAGGTAGACGTAAAACTTCACAGATGGGAACCATATGTATTTCGCAGATGCAACCAGGATAATCAGTGTGCTCCCATGCATTGCCCCCAACAAAGTATTCTGACCGTGTGATTTGCATTACAAAAACGCGGACGACTACGATTCATGAGCATTTCACGTCTAATCAAAATAGCCCAGAAAATGTTTGTTAACGAGTCTCAAAAATCAGTCAACGTCCTAGAATGGCAAACTCATGTCTTTATCAACATAAAACTTTCAAATGCAAACTCCTTGACTTAACCTTCAAAAACAGAATGCAAACATCACCAACGCATCCCTATATCTGCAGCTTGCTCAAGCTATTTAACACCATTGACTGGATCTTGCCCTCCAACATAGTCCATCTGAAAACAGATAAAGATACATGAATTTCATATAAGTTAAGAAAAGTGTTTTTCTCCCTTTAAATATAGCACATGCAAACTCACAACTCCCTTCCTATACAAAGCTTTCGATTTTCGAATATTGGATGCATGCATCCACAAACTTTGGAAATACATGGTTCACATCATGCCACAAAACAATCGGAATATGTTCCAACAAAATTTGTCTATGTATCACGCCAGTGGTGGAAAGATTTTAAAACCTACGACAGCTGCAATATTCGAAGACAACATATATACATGTGAACCACAAGCGATACTTTTTTCCGAGCAAGAACGCAAAACAATTCTTGGGATTTAAACATACTTAAACATATAATAATCGTAGGTCTGTCAATGAACATGCCCTAACTCGTCCCAGTATATCAACAATGATATCATCCGGTAAGGATTCAAATGGTGTCTCTGTGCCTTATTTGCTTGGTTGAAATTTTCGGATGAGAATGAGGGTGTTCAGAGGGAGAACAAAAATAATTTTTGTGGAGTTGGGTTAAAAATGGTAGTAGTAATTAGTGAATATATTTAATGAACGGTAATGATGGTTCAAAAGGTTGTTTCGTATTCCACTTAGGGAAATGAAATACAACCCTAGGAATCATAGTCATTGCCTGCTCCACACATGGTATAATTGTATGGAACTCTTTCTTGCAAATTTCAAATCAATTCTTTCAACTTCCAATCTCGTGAACCGAATCAAACTTTCGATCAGCAATCAGAAATTTCTACTAGGACAACTGTTAACATTAACCCTCCCCCCGGTTTCTTTTCTTTACGTTACGCGGTTGTTCATTATTAACTACCGTGTATTATATAGTGTTAAACGGAGTATAAATTTTTAACGTCGTCTATTGGTAACCCATAGAAATGCAATGATTGGGCATCCTCTCGAGCCCATGTTCAGATTTTGAAACATAGGAAGGACGACGGTTCCGAGCTAGATACTCAAAAATAGGACGACGGTTCCGAGCTAGATACTCAAAAATGCTTTGTATCTGCGCTGTTAATGGTCAATTATGTAATAGTGTGAAAGTTAAAAATTTGTAGTTTGAAATAAGACGGAGGGAGAAATATTATTTGAATTTGTAATATGCCTTAACCTATTACCTATATTGAAAATTAACTTATCATATAGGTGCAATCTTCCACTAAAAATTAAAACAGTATTTTTACTAGCTAAAATTCAACTAGTTAGATACACTACTTGAAAAGACCCCCATAGGCACAAGTATATTCCTGCATAGGCACCGGTATTTTTGAGCCCTTGAAATATCGCCGCCTAAGTGACTCGGTGCTAGAACGTAGTTTCATAAGCATGGGTAAGTGGTGCCGGTGTTGGAATCTATATTCCATACTGGTATGGAATACCGGTGGTACAAATCAACACTCCAGCACCGCCCCACTTAGGCACGGGGATTTCAAGAGGTCAAAATATCAGTGACTATGCTCGTTTGAAGCGGTGCTAGTAAATAGGTGATCAATGGAAAAAAATCCGGTCAGTGAGAATAAACTCTCTAGCCAAAATATGAAATTTAAACAATCTAAAGAACAATAGGACAAACAAAACACACAAAAAACCAGATGTTCATGTGAAAAATTGGAAAATTCATAATCACTACTCAGAAGTTCATTACATATATCTGAAAATACATAACAACCCACAATTCATGAACAAACTAGACCTAACCATAGATTAACAACATCAATTATCATAAAAACTAGAACCTAATCTCCATAAACCTTAGATAAAATCAACGAACTAGAACCGTGAAGTTGAGGTCGGACGTAAGGGCTGAGGCGCGGTCGAACGAGGTGGTGGCGCTAAGATATGAGGCGCTGAGATATGAGGTGCGGCGGATCTAAGTTTAATTCGGTATTTTTGGTGGAGCTCACAACTCTAATCGGTGACCAGAGCACAAGGAGATGGCATCGGTGCTTGTCCGGGAGATGGCGTCGGGGCTGGTACGCCTCGGCGGTGGAGATATCGACCCGAGCACAGTCCAGAGACAGAGAAGAAGAAGGACTCGAAGGTAAAGTGGCGGAGACAACGTGCTCGAAGGTGTGCGACCGGAGCTCGGCGGCGGCAGAGAAGTGTCTGAGACAGCGACGACGGATTTGAAGGAGCCGTTGTGGATTAGCAGAGAGGAGGAAGTGAGGGTTATTAGGAGATGAGGGTTTATATGGTTAGGGTTTGGGTGCTCTAACTTGGGCCAAGTTGGGTTTTTTTTAAGTACCTAGCACTGGTATGAAAATCGATGTCTATGGTGATCATACAGGAGCTAGATACTTCAATCGTAGCTGTGTGACACTGCTTTAAATGGGCGTTTTAATATTTTTCCACTCGAAAACAAAAAGAATAAAAATATTCAAAGTACCTAGCACCGGTATGGAAACCGATGCCTATGGTGATCATACCGGTGCATATGTATTTCAAAAGCAATTGCATGACGCTGCTTTAAATGAGCGTTTTAATTTTTTTCTTCCCGAGAGCAAAGAGGAGAGAAATATTCTTATGGAGCACCGGTACACATACATGTGCCTAAGCAACTTATACATGCCTATACTTATTGAAATGGCACCAAGTGTACAGTACCAGTATGAATACCGGTGCTTATACTCTATTACCGGTGTTGAGTCCAATATTCCAAAAATATTTTCAAAAAATCTCTCCAAGATATTGGACGAAAATTCAAAATTTTCATTTTCCGCTACAAAGTAGCACCAGTTTCACTAAAAAACAATTCCAGTGCTAGTACATTTTGCCCTCTGAGTTAACTTTTTCATTTTTGCAATTAGGTCCATATAATAAATTTGGAGGCAGAGAATCACAAAATCGTAGAAACCAATATGCAATCAATAAGAGACGATTACGTTATTGAAATTTGGGCTACAATGGGTGAGCGTAAGAGTCCGTAACATAATTTTTGGAAAATTACACTATGGCCCAAAATTGTGTTACCCCATTACCATTGTTCCAAAAAAATATTATTTTTGTTACTCTTGTCTAAATATAGAAATATAAAATAATAATTTTTTGGGTGAAATGTTGGAAAGCGCTAGAACATGTTTTAGAGTAGCATATCGTTGAATACTTAGAAATTACAAAGTAAAATCAGAAAGGATTATGGGTAGGGATGATCATGGGTCGGGTCTAATAAGACCCAGACCCGGCCCTAACAAAATTTAGTTTGGCCCATACCTGATCCGGACCCGTACGGTCTGAAAATTTTAGACTCATACCCAATCCCGATGGGTCTAAATGGGTATTGGGTCCAAAACGGGTCTAACTTTCTATTTTTTTCTTCACTAAATAAAATATGTATTATTTTAAATAAAAATAATTCAAATTCAACATGGAAAATGACTTAATTATTTAGTAAAAAATACAATACACATTATTTGTTTAATTAAAAATAAAATTACAAAGAGAATATGAAAGTAATTTAGAAATTAAGAAAAATAATATATAGAGTTAGGGTAATATGGGTCTACGGATTGGGTTTGAGTTTTAATATTTTAGAATCGGACCCATATTATAAAATCTAGACTCATACTTGGAACCGGATCCGATGAGTCTAAATTTTTTGAACTCATACCCGACCCAAAGGGTCTAGACCCTGTGGGTCTGGGTCGGGTCCTAAACCCATGATCATCCCTAGTTATGGGTATGTTCTTCTGTCCGGTTGCAGATAAATATTCTCTTACGGACATGAAAAATACCTTGGTGGTATATATGGTAGGATCATATTCGAGCGAATTTCAACTTAGAGTTACGGTATATTATAACATATAGCGGTGCTAGCTATTTTTCCACCACAATTTTACCCTCCAAAATTAATATTTTGGTCATAGGAACCGGTATTAGCACCGGTATATGTCATTCAGCCAAAACTGGTGCTGAAAAATATTATATTCTTACATTTTTTTCTTCAAAGGCACTGATATCTGGTACCAGTATTCAGTGTTGGATTTATTCATAGGCATCGGTATTTAATTTGGTTCATTTGCCCAATACCAGCGTGTATGTAATTCCTAACATTGGTATTGCTCTTCTAGCATTAACATACCGATGTTTATGCACCTATTTTTACAATAGTGACAATGGCTGATTAACATGTATATTTTTGTTCTTATCTAACAATTGATGGGTACGATTATCTAACTTGAGAAAATATGTGTGTGTGGAGACATGAAACGATGGGAAAGTACACATTGGTGTTTTTTTTAACAGAATACGATCGATAATTAATTAAAGATTGACATATATACGTGTGGAGAGCATTAATTAAGGCATGCAAAATTGAAGATTTGAAGACATTCATGTAAATGAATTTTGTCCTTCTTGTTGCAGAGACTGGGATTGGGAGGTTTGAAAGTCCAAGTCAAAAGAGTTTAAATCCCAAGCAAGTTAGGGTTTGTATATTATTAAAGCAACACATGCATAACCAAGAAGAAGAGAGTAAGTTTTTAAATGAGCATTTCAAGGCCCTTTAATTAATTAGTATATATGGTTATGAGATGATTCGATCTCACAGATACGCATGGCCTTGTACATTTCCTCCTTTCTCCTTTTCCTTTAGGGTAACCTGTACCACGAAGCCCAAATCCCAGAGTCTGCATATCTCCCTCGTGCTTTTTTTAAAATATCATGCAACCCTAGTTTTTGCTCACTTTTAAGATTACTCATATTTTTCATTTCATATTTGTTCAGTTGCATCATCTGATAATATCACTTCCTTCCTCCGTCTTAGCATAAGAAGTCTATAAAAAAAATTGTATGATATTTATGTATGCTGATGTGTCGGTTGAAAAATGAAGAATTAAAATGAGTTAGCTAAATTATAGCTATAAAATTCAACCTAAACCAGTGTTGGGAATTGATTATATATAATTTAGCGGAAAATCAATTATCTAATCTCGGATTTCATGCATGTATTTAATTCGAATTTATCTAAATGTTTAAATTACCTTTGAAGCGTGCTTTAACGTCAGATTCGATCAACCACAGAGACGAGAATTCCAGATGTGATTCATCTATACGTATCCACACAGCATGATCAGATCACTTACACCGCCGTCAGCTTAGAGCGTTGATCAGCAAGCAAAGACCCAGTATTTCTTCTTCTCTTTACGGTGAAATTTGTTTTCTGAGAATGGTTGGATTGGTTTCTGATTTTTGCCGGCTGGAACGGCCAGGGTTCTAATAATGTGATTCTAAACATTTTTGTAAAAATATCTATTTATACAGAATGGTCATTAATCCAAGAAACTCTAATCCAAGTCAATCTGGGTCTAGCCCAATTAGACTTAATGAGTTCTAAACTCAATTCTCATATAAATACTATCTGGGCTCCTAGTCCAGTAATCATTTCTTTTATCCAATTTCATGTCTTGTATGTGACCATATATGTTCAGTTATAATAAGTTGCAAGCCAAATACAATTGATGGTAGCTGATCGAAAGCGGTTTCCAGCTAAACATTACAATCACTCAAAATAACTTAATTAATTATCTACGTGATTAACCCTCCAACTATATATGGAATATGCACATTGACTGAAGAACATTATTCCAACAATCAGGCATTAGGAACTTTTGATTGAGACAAATAAAGACGGAAAATAGAAACCTTATACATGAATGTGATGTATATATGTGAATGCTTTTATATTTATGAGTATTTAATGCATAAAATTATACTACTTCATGTGTGTATTGCTACCTCTATCTCATTTAAATTCCACCACACCATAAATGAACATTTTATTTCAAGATTTTCTTTAATTATTTGAAAAGGAAAGTGAGCATGAGATACAAATGGATTAAGAAATTAAAGCTTCATTGTTCTACTTTACCTTAGTTTATGTATCAAATTTTAGAGGGATATTAAAATGGAAGGGTACAAAAAAAGAAGAAGTACATTACTGTATGTTGCATTTCATATTTCTTCTCTGTATTCAATTGACAATTGGATAAATCACTACATGCAACAGAAACAACTTATTCAAAAGTTTATACAAGGAATTAAAATCTAATTAGTTTGATAACATATACTACCTCCGTCTCAGGATTATTGGCCTATTTTTTGGTCAACTTTCTCAGACCATGTTTGACCATCAATAACTTTAATTACGGATATTAATGGTACATTAAAATTTTATCTTTAGAAACTACGTAGACATGAGAGTCTAACAATATCTCACATGATGATATTAGATTCTATATACTAATTGAAATATATGTTCAAACATGGTCCAAGAAAGTTGACAAAAAAATAGGGCAAAACTGTTGGGACGGAGGGAGTATCTTTTACTGATTTACGCTATACAAATAATCACATGGATCAAATATAATATCTTTAATTGATTACAATCAACATACTCCAAATTCTGTAACAAACAAAGAAGTGGCAGCTAGCTGGTGCATAGAATGATACGAGAAATATTACGTGGTTGATAAAGTAAGAGTGGTACCAAAGCAAAGAAATTATTTACACATAAAATGATAACATAAAATTAAGTAAATTGGTCCGAGAAGGCACGGGTTGTCCGCCGATTTCTCCAATGCAATATCTGAGTTCCCACAAATGCATCTTCCTCTGTCTCTTCCATTTCGATTTCTGTGTAATAACAATTCTTTTATACTCAACCTTGTTTTTATGTTTTAGACCAGTCTTTGCATCGCTTCCCGTGCGACACATGACCGCAACTCTTGCTTCTTTGTACTCACCTCGATCTCCAACTTCCGTCTCCGATTAGTTGGATATGACATCATAATTTTAAGTGTTTGATTTTTTGAATGAATAGATGAAATTGAATTTAGAAAAGAAAAAGTTGAATGAGTGGATGGAATTGAAAGAATCTTGCAATAAAAGGAAAGTGTGTCAAATCCACAAAAATAATAAAGTGTGTCACATCCAAGAAAACAAAAGTAGTACTAAAATGATATCTACTTAAATTGAAATTAAATTAAATACAATAAATTGAAATTAAATTAGTTACTCCCTCTGTATAAACTCAAATTGCACACTTATTTTTTAGACACAGTGCTCTATTAAATGTTGACCGCAAATTTAAATAAATATAAGAACAGTATTATTGTATGTGATATATAAGAACAATATTATTGTATGTGATATAGTTGAATTCGTTGTAACAAGTAATTTCTAAATATCAACTTTTAAGTTGTCGTTTTATATGTAGTTAAACATATTAACGGTCAAATATGTTTTTAAAATAACGCAATAATAATTGCTGTGCAATTTAAATTGGAATGGAGGAAGTAATAAAAATAATAAATTTAAAATTTACTAAACTGAGAGAAATATGAGTAGTCTCACACCTAATAGGAGTAATAGCCATATTTTGGTGCTTTACGTTTGATACAAAGTTTTAGAAAATGTTAAATGTGTGAAGTTGAAAAATAAAGTAAGTGAAAGAAATAACCATAAAAAATATTATTTTAAAAGTGTTAATATATATATTTCAAAATTTTAAGTGCCCCAACAATAGTCCAACAAATGGAGTATTATTTTTGTTCGTTTCCACTCATTATACTATCTGTAGTGGTATTAGTTTGGGTGATCGGGTCGGGTTCGGGTCGGGTTGGAAGCAGTTCGGGTTAAAATGTGTCATATTTATTTTCGGGTCGGGTCGGGTTCCTATCGTGTCGTTTTAAAACGTGTCAGAAACTTTTCTCGGGTCGGATCGTGTCGAGTTCGATTACACTCGTGTCGGGTTACTGTCGTGTCATTTTTTTACTCGGGTTAGGTCGGATCGGGTCA
>JAULKM010100871.1:0-10358 GCA_032355605.1 Rubia tinctorum | reverse complement strand
TTAACCCGGGGGCGTCTGCCGCCCCCCCGGACCCCCAGGCCAGGGTCGCAGAAGCGGCTATTACAGTATTCAAGGCACACCAACAATAATAATGGTGTTGATTGGGATAGACTGCGTATTTTAGTGGGAATGAGTGCTGACGAGAGGGAATAAGTGAAAATTTTGAGGGAAAAATCTTTTTTCCATTTCCTTTTTCTACAAATTTAAAGTAAGGGTGTTTTTATAATTTTCATTATTTCTGGAAATGGGAGATGTTGACTGATAGTTCAGGCCAATTTTAACACTTTTAAAAAAGGTAGGTTGTATTGCTAAATTTACAAGAGTTTTTTTAAATATACGAACCAAACTATCAAGAGCATATATGTTATTTATATTGAATCTCCGTAAAAAAAATCAAATCAATGGCTAGATGGATTAAATTACTTGAGTTAATGGTGGTCAAGGGTTATATGGGCATTTTCCAAAAAAACAAATTGACTTATATAACCACATAAGCAAGAACGGGAATCACCGTGTAAAGGGAAGGGATCTATTGACACTCTTATTTGTACACCAATTTATACACCAAATCTCAACCATTCATCTAACATAATCTCATGGTTGGGATTATTTTACTAAAAATATATTTAATAAATGAGTGAAATTATGGTAGATGGATGGTTGAAATTTGGTGTACCAAATGGTGTACAAATAAGGGTGTTTATACATCCCTTCCCATGTGTAAAATAATGGCAACTATTTAAAACTTAATCTTAATTGAATTTTTCCAGGGATTTTTATTTTAATAAAAAAATTAATTAAGTACCCATTATATAGTAGTATTCCGCATAATTTACATTTTAAACATTTAATTTCTTCCACAAACTCTTGTTTTACATCGCCTAACGGTTGAAACAAAATTACTTTATAATCAATATAACTATGAGATGATTATATATATATTTTTTATCTATAGGAATAAGGTTTCCATAACTTTAAAAATCTTTACAGTCAATCTTGAAATATAAATGGTAGTAATTCAACTTTAAAAATTAATATAAATGGTAGTAATTCAACTTTAAAAATTATTAAAATACGACTGATTTAACCTTTACACGATCTAATAAAAGATGGTCTAACGGGCGGAATAACCTATCAATTTCTTTCACCTTTCAATCTAAATGTGAGATAAATTAGCTTATACAAATTATCCATCCCAAATTAAATGTTCGCATTCATCTCACGATATATTCTCACCATTAGTATTTCATGTTCAACAGTTAAATGCATGATTATGCTTGGGACTAAAGATGCGTTTTATGGATTGATTGATACTCCTCTTCTCTTTTAGCGCTAATAAGTAGTTGACTAAACTCATAATCATTCACTACACATTACACAGTACATGTGATGTGATAAATTCTCTGTTTATTTTGGGATAACACCCACCAAAACATTAACTACATTAGTGCATCTTTCCCATCATCCATCCCACCCACTCTCTCCTCTAGTTGTTGCATTTTTTGCTTTGACTTAATTGATTAAACATTGAATCTTGAACATTTAATAAATTTAAGCTAATTGGCAGTTTGTATTTTTTATATTCTTTTTATATCATAAATGCTTAATTATTGAGTACATAATTCATTAGCTATTAGGGATGGGAATGAGGGGGGCTGTGGTGGAGGTCTGTGTTGTATCCGTCCCTGTCCCAATGAGACGGGTCGTTATAGATATGAAAACGATATGCACCATGGGTTAAGGATCGAACGTGGATATTAGTTCTCACTTGTCCGACTAGACCAGGTATTTACCCACAATTTAATACTTATATAATAAATTATCTTTTATCCATAATGCACGTATTTTATCTATATTATTTTTATTCAAATATTTATTAAATTTTAAATATTAAAATTATTACCTTGGAGAGATTTTTAGGTGTTTTGAAGATATATGTGAGGCGAGTACAATGAGTTTGAAGTGGGTAGCTAGGGAGATTCAAGAGGATGGTGGTGCGGGGTGAATTTTAATGATGTACTCCCTTTGCCTCAACCAAAGGTTCACATTTTGACTATTTCTTTATTTGAGCTGAAATTTGTCTAACTCATTTCAATCCCTATCTTTTGGTTGAAATTTGGTCACACCAACATGCATAAATATTCGTGTAAAAATGTGATATGAACCTTGAGTTGGGATGGAGGTAGTACTCACCATGGTGATGGGGAGGGTATGAGCATAAAAGTTTTAGTTGGACATGGGTATAAATGGATCATATCTATATCCAACCCGACCTACTGACATCCCTACTAGTTGTACTTTGATAATTTGATTTGAAATTTTAAAGTAAAACTAAGGTTTTGTTCTCATGGACTTATTTTTTTCTGAGAACCGAACTAAAATAGGTTTGAATAATAATAATAAGATTAAAATGAGTTAGATTTCATAAAATCAAATGACTAGAGTGCATTTATACCCCGATTCTTTGTTTAGTGCACACATGCCCCTTAGTTTTTCGAAAGTGCACATATGACCCTCACAATTTTTTAAAAGTGCACATATAACCCTCCCAGCTTTTTAAAAGTGCACATATACCCCTATAGCTGGATATTAGTGTTTGGAAAAAAAAAGGTTTGTGTGCACAAACAAGGAACTAACTTATATGTGCACTTTCAAAAAATTGAGGATATATATGCAATAAAAAAGAAACTGAGGGGTATGAATGCACTTTACTCAAATCAAATTTATGAAATTCGCATCCACCCTCATCCCTCCATTCCAAAACAAATGGCAGGTCGTCTCAAAAGAGTTGATCTAGTTTGATTGTTACCTAAAGTGGCAGAATAAATGTGTTAATTTTTTTTATAATGTCATCTTTAAGTTTTAACAACTTTCATATTGAGTTATCTATTTTTCATATATACTAATGTCCTACTACATCATCTTACTTTAAAAAGTAGGTCAAAAGTAATTCGGTCATTTTTAACGGGGATATAAGAAAACGTATATTATTGTACTCCGGTTGGTTCTACCATACTTTTTAATAGAATATTAAATGAATTAGAATTAGTTTAAAAAAGAAATAATTTTTTTGATTGGTTTTGTATATATCCTTTTCATATCTGATTCTACCTTGTATACCCTTTGTATTCACTATATATATGAATACACACAACCACAATTATTTGTGGGGTTTACATTCTATCATGGCATCAGTCAGATCTCATTAAAAAATCTCTAGCTTTTCCCAAAATTATCTTTTCTCTTCCTGCGTCTTTTTCGATTCCAGTCGATGCCCACCCGTCGCTACCCTTTGTTTTCACTGTATATATGAATACACATAACCACAATATTTGTGGATTTTACATTCTATCATGGTATCGGTCAGATCTCATTAAAAAATCTCTGGCTTTTCCCAAAATTCTCTTTTCTCTTCCTGCATCTTTTCTGATTCCAGCCGACGCCCACCCGCCGCTCTCAACCGATCAGTCGTCCATGGTCATTCACAAGATTGTTGTGTGTTTGGTGCGATTTGATTTTTCTTTTATGTTTGGATATGTTCATGCTTGTTCCTGTCGGCGACCATTACGCTTCCTTCGTTGATCAACTGCATCACCATCAAGCTTGATGGTTCCAACTACTCTCACTAGCGTACACAAGTTACCTCTGTTTTAAGAACTGTCAAATTGATTGGTTATGTCGATGGTTCGTTTATGTGCCCTGTTGCACTGCTCGAGCTTGGCTTCTTATGAACCCAATTAAAAGGCTTATGAGGATGCTACATCTCATGATGCTTGGATTCTGACAAATCAGCTAGTACAAGCCACTCTTTTTTCATCTGTGACACCTTCTGCAATGTCAGTAGTTGATGGTATGGTCACTGCTGCTCAGGTATGGGATGCTTTAGTCACTAAATATCAGAATAATTCTCGTGACCATTTCCTTTATCTCTGTGATTTTTTATATGGAGTTTGTCAAGATGATCAATCTATTCAGGAATATTATGCTCGTTTTAAGGACATTATTGATGAACTACGTGTTCTTGGCCATCCTCTTAATGATGAGGATATTGCTGTTGTTTTTTTTCATGGCTTGAATGATAAACTGTCCCAGTTTGCATCTACTCAAATGGTGAAAGATCCACTACCTCTTTTATACACTATTGTTGATGTTGCTGAGCCTTTAGAATTTTCACTCAAAACTCGCTCGTCCACATCTAGACCGGTACCTTTCGCTGTTACTGCTTCTCAACAGAGGTCCGAACAGTCTAACTGAGGCAAAGGAGGTCGCAGTTTTGGGAGAGGGAGAGGCGGCCGTGGCCGTAGGAGAGGCGCCGGTCGCGCACCGTCGTCGACCGGCAGCAGCGATGCTCCACAGGGCAGAAGACCCACTTATGTCTGCCAGTGGTGTCATCGTCCAGGTCATCTTGCTGAATTTTATTACAAACTGTCACATGTTGCTCGCGAAGAGGTCAATTCCGCGGACAATGCTCAACCACATTATTATCAGCAACTGAATGCCACTCCTAATTGGTACTTGGACTCTGGGGCTGCCAATCTCATGATTGCTTCTGTTTTCAACCTAGATAGCGTCGCTCCTTGTAACGGTAATTATCATATTTATTTTGGCAATGGTTCTCATTTGCATATTTCTCATGTTGGAAATTCCCAGATTTCCTATTCCGTCGCTTTATCTGATGTTTTGGTCGTTCCGAATATCACCAAGAATTTATTGTCTATTGCCAACTTAAAAATGGATCTAAATATTGTTGTTTGTTTTAATGACACTTCTTTCATTATTCATAACAAGGTTACCAAGGAGCTCATGGGCGGAGGATACAGTGAGGGAGGTTTCTACGTTTTAGATTATGGTGATGCTGCTTTAGTTTCATTTGTTAATTCAAATAAAGACAAGGCCCCATTTGAGCTATAGCATAGTCGGTTAGGACATGTTCCTTTTTCTGTTATTTCATCTTTAAATAAAACTTATAGTTTTTCTATTACAAGTTTGCTGCCTAAGCTTCATTTATGTACTTCTCGTGAGATGGCTAAAGGTATGCGTCTTTCTTTTAATGATAATTTTAAATGCGCACCATACATACTTTATTTAGTTCATTGTGACCTCTGGGGACCCTCACATGTTGTCTCTTGTGCTAGGTACCTTCATTATGTCATTTTTATTGATGATCACTCTCGATTTACTTGGTTATATCCTCTGCGACGTAAATTTGATTTTGTGGAGGCTTATATGCAATTTGAAACTTTTGTTAAGAATCATTTTTCTACCACTATTAAAAAAATTCAAAGTGATGGTGGAACCGAGTTTGTGAATCATCGCATGCAGACTCATTTTGCGTCTAAGGACATTTAGCATCAGCTTTCATGTTTTTAAGCTCCAGAGCAAAATCATCGTGCAGAGAGGAAGTATCGTCATATTACAGAGACTGGTTTATCGATGCTCTATCATTCTGCCATTACATATGATGTTTTTTCCACAATAGTCCACATCATTAATAGAATACCCTCTCCGGTTTTATCTGGTATGTTTCCTATCTCTATTATTTTTGGCACTACGCTAGACTATTCCAATTTTCATCCTTTTAATTGTCATGTTTTCCCTTATTTGAGGCCTTATGATGCGCATAGACTGGCCCCTCGGAGTATGTCGTGTATATTTCTAGGCTACCGTTCACAGTACAAGGGTTATCGATGTCTTGATTCTCATAAAGAGGGAGTACAACACTCGCCATGCTCGGTTTGATAAATTATTTTTTTGGCTTCCCGTACTGGTACTGCTACAAATTCATCATCACTGGATGTTTCATCTTTTTTAGAGCCATCGTCAGTTTCATCGGTGGTGTTTGAGTTATATGCTCCTTCAAAGTCATCCATTATTTTGGAGGATTTCAAATTTTCAGATTTCACCGAAATCTCAGGGTTCTTCATAAAAGTATGTTTGTCTGCCACGGGGTGACCAGCAACATGATCGACAACAGCCAGCGCCGTCAGCTGATTCAACGACTCGACTCGCCGACCACCCTACCTGTGCATCGACAACACCCGCCAGCAGTGCTGACGCCTCCAGCTCAGCCAGCAGATTCGATGAGTCCCTTTTTCCCAGCACCGTCGTCCTTGACGTCTGCCTTGAGTGACGTGCTCGGTTCCTTGGGTTTTGTGACCTCCTCAAGATCCGAGTCATCTCCGGCTCTGGGTCCCTATTCCAGACATTCGATGGCCACTTGTTTGCGCACTGGTTCTTTACGATACAAGGATTTTTCTGATTATGATATTTCTGGTTTACTAAGTGCTTTATTTGCAAAGACCGAACTGGTAGTCATCGCTCTACGGTCAAGGATCCCGACTGGGTTGCTTCTGTGGACTCAGAGATGGCTGCTCTTTGTACTCAATAGACATGAGAGTTAGTTCCATGTCCTCCTAATGTTAATGTTTTTGGCTCTAAATAGGTGTAGTGTTTAAAGTAGAAGTATGTTGGCTCACTTGATTGGCACAATGTCAGGTTAGTTGCTCAAGTTTTTTCACAATTACCTGGTTTTGATTATGATCATACATTTAGTCTGGTGGTGAAAGCATCTACTATTCGTATTATTTTGTCTCTTCCTATCACCCGTAATTGGCCGTTACGACAGCTTGATGTCAAGAATGTATTTTTAAATGTTGTTCTTAATTCCCCGGTTTACATGGAGCAGTCTGCTGGTTACAAAGATCTTATGCCTCCTGATTATGTTTGTTGTTTGCGCAAGGCCATTTATGGTTTGAAAAAAGCTCCTCGTGCCTGGTTTCAACGTTTAGTTCCTTTTTGGTTGTCCTTGGTTTTGTTTGCAGTTCTGCAGATACCTCATTGTTTGTGTTTTCCCAAGGTGTTTCTCTACTTCATTTGGTGGTTTATGTTAATGACATTATTCTCACTGGGAATGATGACCATCTCATTCGGAAGTTTATCGATCGAGTTAATCAGAAATTCAAGATTACCGATCTTGGCATTTTACAGTATTTCTTGGGATTGGAGGTTGTTCGTACTTCAGATGGCTTATTCCTTCGACAAGTCAGATATGGCAAGGACATTTTATTGCGCGCCGGAATGTAAGATTAGGCGTCTGTTGCTCTCCCTTTTGTACCATTTTTGCAGCTTTCAAGCATCTATGGTAAGCCATTCAAAAAGTCCACACTTTATCGCTCTTTGGTTGATGCACTACAGTATTTGTCAATTACGCGTCCCGATATTTCTTATGTTTTGAACACGGTCAACCAGTACATGTAGTCTTCTATTGATGACCATTACCAACCTGCTACTCGAATTTTGCGTTATGTCTGTGGTACTATGCACTATGGGCTTCAGTTTCACAAGAATTCTTATGCTTTACCAGTTTTGAGTTATTCTGATGTTGATTGGGCTCGTTGTATCGAGACTCGTAGGTCTACTTATGGTTATGTAATTTTTCTTAGTGGCAATCTGGTTTCATGGAGTGCTAAGAAGCAACCTACGGTCTCTCGAACTAGTTCAGAATCAGAATACCGGGCTATGGCCAATACTAAACTAGCTTGGTTGATGAATTTACATCGAGATTTGCGTGTTACTGCACGTGCGCCACCTGTTTTGCTGTGTGATAATAATAGTTTTCTCTTTCTTGCTCAGAATCCAGTTTCGTACAAGAGAGTCAAGCACATTGATATTGATTATCATTTTGTGTGTGGGATGGTGTCTTCTGACAAGTTCAAGGTTGCTTATATTCGTACAGACCAACAACTTGCTGACATCTTTACAAATGGCTTACCTTGTCCTCAATTTGAGTTCTTACGGTCCATGTTTTGTGTTGCGAAAAGTCCTACGTTTCGCTTGAGGGGGTTAATAGAATATTAAATGAATTAGAATCAGATTAAGAAAGGAACACCCTATCGGATTGGTTTTGTGTATATTTTTTCCCATTTTTGATACTACATTGTATACCCTTTATTCCCACTGTATGTATGAATACACACAACAACAATTATTCGTATGTTTTACATTCTATCACTTTTACTACCGTCATATAGTAAAGCCGTCGATCCTAAACTCCCCATCTGTAATAATCAATGATGACAAATTTCAAAGACTAAAATTTCCATAAAACAAACTTTTACGAAAGTCTATCTATGGCTTGAGCACAACATTGTTGAACTCAGTGATCATTTACGTACATGTTGTAACGTGGTCAATAAATTCAAATTATTGTAGATACGTTTGATTTTTTATTCTGATTTTATTCTCATGAATTGATCCAGTGAAGCTCCCCGTGTGTTAAAATTGTGTTAGTACTTATCATTTTGACTTCTTGTGTGTTCTAACTACACTTACATTTCATTAATTATATAATGTGTGTTTGATGGGATTTATACATTTTATTTATAAGTAAGTATTTTTTTTGTTATTTAATAAATTTATATTGAACGAAATAATGTTTTCAAAAGAATTGAGAAGTTCTCTTGATAGTTGATGAGTGGTCTTTCCTTAAATTATGGACAACTTACTATATTCGATTTATTTATACATTGCATATGATGAATTAGACACTAATTTTTTTTTAATAATAAAGTTTAATATTAAAATTTCATGCTATATATTTTTTATTTCCACATTCAAATACAAATTATTACTCGTTTTAATTTATAAAATCCAATATTTTAAAGAATATATGACATATCTATAAGATTATAGATATGACACATTTCAGTCAGATCGTTTGTACTATTACATTTTGAGATCAAATAAAAATTTGTACCGTCGCTTTTGGAACATTAACTACTAGCTCTTCTTAAAAATCACGACTCCTTAACAGAGAGGAATATCAAATGTTATGATATTAATTATATCACTACACCAAACATGAACTTTCAACAATCGTATTACTACTAGATTTAAAGCACGGTCTATTTTGTTCAAATTATAAACACTTTGAAAAATACAAAACCACAAATTCGAAGTTCATTCTATTTATTGAAGTAGAATTACGGGTTTAAAAAATGTGATGTGACGAAACATGATAGAAGGTAATTAGAGCAAATCCAACAGATTCTCCAAAAAAAATCTAAAATGGAGAATGAAAACTCATATTTTCAAAAAAAATTTGTTCAACTCCATCAGGTTCTCTATTTTGCATAACTTTGTGTTTCGTAAAATAATAATTATCTTATTTTAATAACACAATAATAAATACTTTAACTACTACAAAATAAGAAAGTATCATGTTAGACTCACTTTAACGGTTAGACAAATTATGAAAATCTTTGTTTCAATAACTTTTATAGTCAAAATATAATTATTCATACATTACGATATATTTTAAAAGTTTTTAAAAGTTATAGGAATCTCGTTGGAATAAATAAAAACAAACACTAAATCACCTCATTAGTTATGTCAAATATAAAATGACCATGTCTAACGATTAATTGGTCCAAAACATGACGTTGCGCGATAAAATAAACTATAAATAAATAAGTATATTTATTTTAAAAATAAATAAATAAGTATATTTATTTTAAAAATAAATAAATAACGACTATTTTTTAAAAATTTAACGAATATATACCTATTTAAAAAATGAGTTAAGTGCTAAAATTACTCCGACTTTGGGCTGAAAGTGCCAATATAACCCTGCAATCTCAGAAAGTGCCAAAATAACTCTTGACTTCGCTGACTTTTAGTCAACTATTTGATGGTAGGATTTAGTTGAAAAGGCCATTTTGCCCTTGTCAAAAAATGAAAAGAAAAAAATCAAATCCATCTTCACCTTCAACCTTTTCCGACCGACCACCCCTCATTTCTTCTGAATCCAAAATCTGGCCTGGTAGAACACCGAGCTCGCAGGCAGGATTCTCGTCGAACTTTTCGCCACTGCCGACGAACTTCACGAACGTGACCCCATTTGTTTTATTGCAATCTCTTAGCAACCAAAATTTCTGAAAATTCACGTTTGGTGACTATAATCTTAGCCCCTCAAATCTAGAGGCCGCTGGTTTTAACTAACCCATTTGTTCAGTATGCTCCATTACCATTTCAAAATGCAAAAATGGTGTCGATAATATGATTAAATTAGTCTTCCCAATATATTTATGTGGTTGTTGCGAGCAAATCAAGGAGTGAGCTGGCGTGATTTTCAACCTAACATGTACTGTTCAATTGCTACGCCTGCAACGTTATGTGATGTTCAATTGCTCTAGACCATAGAGCTTGGAGGAAGAGTCACGGGCGACCGACGATTCACCGCCGTCGGAGGACTTCAAGGCGAAGGACACGGGCGGGTGGCAGGAGTCGACGAGGCCTTTGGTGGTGGTGAGAAAAGGTGAAGAATTTGGGGGGGAACGAGGGGCTTCGGTGGGGGGAGA
>JAULKM010100870.1:2500-10359 GCA_032355605.1 Rubia tinctorum | reverse complement strand
ATCTTTAAACTCAGTACCAAGGGCAGTCAAGAACCAAAAACTCCGATCAGCCAAGAGAAGGGGAGGCGGCCGCCGACTTAGGGTAAGGAGAATAAGGTTTAAAAATTTTGGAAATTTTGGACCAGGTTTGCTCTGATACCATGATATAAGATATTTCCCGTAATGATTATTATTGATGATCAGAAGAATAAATAGAGTACAAGACATAAAGGTGGAAGAGTCCAAGTATAACTATTAACAAGATAAAATCAAATCAAATCATTTATCTTATTTATTCTAAAAATTATTGTGGATATAGTAAGTTCTCCTCCCGTCCCAGAAGAATCTGCACATTTACTATTTGGCAGTCAAACTTGTTGAACGTTGATCACATATTTGAATAGATATATGAACAATAATGTTATCGTATGTGATATTGTTAGATTTGTCGAAACATGTAATTTCTTAATATCAATTTTTACGCGTTATTACTGTCCGTAATTATATATATTTACAGTTAAACATGTATTTTGGAAACTGTGAAAACGATCTGTGAAAGTTCTCTTGGTAGGAGTATTATATTCCCATGGTATAGGTAAACAACAGTTCAATCCATATAGTATATACAAACACCTAGAAGCCAAGTATTTTTCCAAAATTAGCTACAGTATACATTTTTGTAACTAAACTAAATACAGTTAAATACCTATTCAGCAGATCCTCCCTATCAGCTCAACCCTCCATTTTGCTCTTCCCATGCAACACCACTCCTCCTCCATATTCTTCTTCCTCCACCAACCTCTCACCTCCATGCTTCACCTTCTTCCTTTTCCATGGAGGAGTGGGACCCACATCCTCGACATCTTCCGCCGAACCCTAACCCTATACTCCCTACTCATCAACAAAATATATCAACAACTCAGAATAACACAGCCGGACCCGTCTTCGAAGCCGGAACATACATAGTCCAGGTTCCCAAGGATCAAGTCTTTCGAGCCCGAATGCACGAAAATGGGCGGCGCATTCCCCCAAATCCGCCCCAACTGCCGGACACCACTGATAGGCGGCCTATTTGCGGCAATTGTACATCAACTATGTGTTTGTACGGGTTCATTGTCATGCTGGTTTTGACTGCTGGAGTATCAGGAGCTATCATCTTCCTCAGCCGCGACGATCCTATTTTATACGTGGCGAGCCTGGCATTCAAGAACGCGAAACCGGGACCCGAGTTTGAGGTTCGTGTTGTCGTTAGAAACCCGAATGAGTACCGTTCGATATCATATGATAGAGATTCAGATTATAAAGTTTTCTTGTCGTACAAGAAACAAGATATTGCAATAGGAGAGTTTCCAATTTTGGATCGTCAAGCTCCAGGTAACTTGATGAAGATCGATCTTTCTATGCATGAAACCGGTAAGTTGCCCGACGAGATAATGACGAAAAACTCAACCTCTCGGATCCCGTTGACCTTCTCCATTAGACCTGGTCAGCAATCTAAGGTTTCGGGACATGTTCATAATAAGAGGCTTCGTGTATGGTGCGGTTTGGTAGTTAATGAATTGGACAAAGAACCCAAGATTTTGTGGCAACATTGTAGGACCAAGTAATTAGCTTCCATCTTTTATTGAGGAATTACGTTTTGTAGAGTACAAATTAAGTTACCTTACAATTTGGACAGTTTGATCATCTTTGTAGCTAGTTATTTTTGTGCTTAGTTAAATAAGAGAATTTCTTTAAAATTCATGATAATTTTAGTCTTATACTCGCTCTGTCCCAGCAGAATTGACAAAGTCAAATTTTCATAGTCAAATTTGCCAAACTTTGATCATAAATATAAATTAATATACATATAATAAATATATCATGTGATATACTGTTGAATTCATCTTATCATATATTTTCTAAATATCAACTTTTTATACGGAATTGGTATATGTAGTTAGAGTTATTGATGGTCAAACATGATCATTGAAAACCGTGTGCACAGTAAATCGGGCAATTCTACCGGGACGGAGGGAGTATTATCAAACATTTTCTATGTACGAAAATCGCTATCCATGAATCTAAAACTCTCTCTCTTATTTTCTTCTCTCAAGCAGGATGGTCCTAACTATTCTTGGACCTGAAGCAAATTAGAAATACAGGTCTCATATATAATCTTTAAGGTGTCTAATATTTGTAAAATGGGGTCTCACATGATTTTTAAAAAAAATATTGAGGCGGCTAATTAAAACATATAATATTTATTATTTATATATCTATATATATATATAGTTTTTTATATAAATAAAATGAGCCCCTATATAATTGCCAAATTGTGGGCCTGAAGCAAATGCTTCATACGCCTCAGCCTCAGGGTCGGGCTTGATAACTGCAAATGTATACTTAGAATTTGATTTGTACTACATTCATGTTGTGCTCGTTTCTAGCGTGCTTCGTGTTGTATCATGCCGTGCTATCAAAATAAAAATTGGTCTACAATCCGTCCACGTATTCCGTGCATTTCATATCGTGTCGTGTCGAACCCACGTATTGAATTGTGTAGTGCTTAATTGGTTGGGTTAAGTCGGTGCATCAAATTTAGTGCGTTGTTTAGTCAAATTTAGTGCTATGTTTAGTGAAATTTCGAATCTAAATTTTAATAAAATACATATACAATAAATAAATAAAATTGACTGAAATATCATATAGTATATTTTATTGTCAAATATCTTTTGTTGAAATTATTATATAAATAGTGTAAGTTGAAAAAATTAAGTTAGAAATCAAACAGTTAGAAGTTTTATTTTATTTTATTAACTTTGTGTTACATTGTTCAATTAATTAAATTGAATTAACTTTATGTTAAAATTAAATTTAACTTACAATTTTTATAAATATTCAAATTTACAATGCATTATTTTATTAAAATATATTTCCGTACTTAACTATTGGAATATATTAATGAATGAAGTATTTGATTCATTATTATTTAGAAGTCATTTTTATAATGAGTACGTCTATTGAAAAATGGTTTTTCCATAAGTTACGGGAAGAATAAGGTTTAAACTGCAAATTAGAAGATATTAAGATAAAGTTTTCGGGTTGAAATAATCTGGTCATGAAATTATAACTATTGCACGTTGCATAATAAAATTTTGATATTACAACTAAAATCATTAACTTTTTTATAATTCTAATTCAATCTCGTCTTTTCATATGCTATGGAAAGACGATCTTTCATAAGATTTTGTCTTTTATAATAGAGTTATTTTAATAGTATTATACTATAATTTAAAAAATCAAGTAAAATATGAATATGGTCCATTGAATTTGTTATTGAAGGAACTAAATAAAGATCTGTGGTATCAGATTTAACTAAAGCCCGGCCGTGGCTTGCCTAAACCCTGGCTTCCGCCCAAATGGTCACCGAAGCCCAGTACATGACCAGATGATTCGAATTTGGACCGTACTCGAACTTCAATCTGACTTGTGCTATACTCCCTTTGTCCATCATTAATGACAAGTTTATTTTTTCACGATTTTCAATGAATATGTTTGATGGTAAATATTCTATATATATACTAATTTTACACAAAAAATTAATATTTAGAAAATATATGTTAAAATGAATCCAACGATATGTCACACGATATATTTATTTATGTATATATTAATTTATATTTATGGTTAAATTTTACCAAATTTGAATTTAAAAATGTAAATATGTCATTACTAGTGGCACGAGTACATGTTAATTTTCAGAGTGGGTCCGGGAGGGAGTACAGATTAATTTTCAGATTGGGTCCGGTTATCCACTTACATCCCAACCCAATAGTCATCTCCATGTTACGATCCAAAGCAATAAAATAGGAAAGTGAAGAGAAAACATAACAACTTAAGGCTGAGAAGATAGATTTGATTGAGAAAAGAAAGGAACATACTGAGAGAGGAGTACAGTTTTGATCAAGAGCAAAATATTCTTGATGATTTACAATGAGCACTACTGGAAAATACCTTCATAGGCACGGTAAATCGCCCCCTGAAATACCGGTGCTTAAATGACCTGATTCTAATTTACCCAGTTTTGAGCATCGATAAGCATTATCGATGTTAAAGATTTGAGCACTGGTACATATACGTACCGGTGCTAATGAAAAACTATACCGGTGTCCAAAAAGTCATGGCATGTTAAAGATTTTGGGCACCGGTATGTTGAAATATATACCGATACTCATATTTGCCAGCACTGACACTTATTTTGGTACGGGTGCCTATGTTATTTTGAAATCAGCTGGTATAGTAGAACCGGCATAGGAATTCGTAGCACCGGAATGTAAATGTTTGGTCATTTATTTTATTACACCGGTATGAATTCATAGAACTGATGTCTGAATTTGAAAAATATGGATAAAGTGTAGCACCAGTATGGTATAATTTTTATTACCGGTGCCATTAAAATCATGAAATTGAAATGGAAATTTTTAAAAATTTTGCCTCATCCCAGATCAAATACGGGGAAAATGGACTCAATAAATTCCAAAGAATTTATTAAAGAGTAAATTTACTATTGAAAACGATATGAATTCACAATTGAAAATAAAGAAAGCATAAACCATCATTGTTAATAAAATCCTCCCACCGCTCATCCAAATTTCAAATCCCACACCTATCAACCTAGTAAATTTCCCTCTTTGCATCTTTTGAGTATAGCTTAACCCAGGCCTCACACTATTTCTCCGTTACCTCTAGAAGTTCATATGCATTGTATCACAAGCACCCCTCTGAAAAAACCTGCGATTTGATTAAATGTTAGGCAGTAGGACGTGGTACCGAAAACAAAGCCGTTTTTTATGTAATGTAAGCTATGGTACTCACGGCAAGTATATTCTTTGAAGTTGTTTTCAGGGCCAGTTATTCCAGGAATAGCATGACATAATACCCGCATTCCAGCAACTCCCTTGTTTTCGATGCTAAGACCCAAAACAACATTTATCAAGATTTAATCAGTATACATAGAACACAAAAATTATGAAGTACTTGTAAAATCCTTTTGAAAGATATAAAGATTTACGAGGATGTTTGTTATGTTCCAGGTGAAACCAGATGAGGTTTCTTTCTTCCTCTTCTCTCTCTTCTCCCTCTCATATTTACATGCAAGCCTGCAGATATAATATTTTCAAATATTAAGAACAACACTTTGAAGGGAAAATTTAAGAATAATTAAATGGATAGAAATACCTAGAAATCACTTGCCTTTCGACGTAGTGGGTGGAATTTACACCACTGGTCAATGTGGTAAAGGTGAAAACATCGTTCGTACCGGGACAAATGATGACGAGGAACTCATGTTTCATGCGCTAATATTTAAAAAATTAATATGTTAGAAATATGTTAAATAAATGAATAGTAATGGTATAATATTAAGAAAATGTGTCTGATCTCCAGAGATAGGGTACCATATACATGTCAGATTCAAATGCAATCATCGTTTCCCAGATGAGGCAAATCCAGTTTGTGATATCAATCTCTTCCTTACTAATGTGGAGCCTTCCTGTGTTCGAGACACATAATTGGATTCAGATCATGTTGTTGTCATTCGATTTACTCCATGGGTCCTTGTCTATGTACAAGTAATTTTAGGTCTTAGAATCTGTGTAAAATCATAATGAAACTTACCCCATCCACAAATCCATCTGGACGTTCGAGATCCATGTCATGCCATGACCATTCCTAAGCTTAACTCTGAACTCCAACATTTGTTTGATGTCTAGGCAACTTCTGACAATTCTGGCAAATGCGGAATCCGAAAACTGGGTGAAATACACAACCTTGCCCTTCACATTCATGTCCATCGTCGCTTCATTATAATATTTGATGAACTCCTTCATCATTGGATAGTCCTTCAAAGGGCGTCTGTTCATAATCTGCGCGTGCAATGTTTAAATAGAAGGATTAAGTATATAAAAAGTGTTGAAAAATTAGTGTTGTACCAGTTTCAAAGGCTTTGGTTTGTCTAACGATTGCTTCCCTGCCCCGTAACAGGCTGTTACACGAGATAGAAAAACATTGTTATATTATAATCAATAATTGAACACTTGGTGTGTGTACACCCTTATTTGTACACCTATTTTAACACCAAATCTCAACCATCCATACAACATAATCTCATTCGTTCATTAAATCTATTTTTAGTAAAATAATCTCAACCATGAGATTATGTTAGATGGATGGTTGAGATTTGATGTTAAAATAGGTGCACACACACATACAGTAAATGAATTATATAAATTGGTTTAATGGAATTACCTTGTCGTCACTGGCGTCTAGGAATAGTCGGTCCTCGTCTATGGAATCCTTCCGAGGTACGTTCTTCTCCTCTCATTTGAGGGCTCATCATATTGACACACACACACTACCGGACAACCAACCACATGTCCAAGGGTCTCTCCAACATCGCTGAATTTGTAGTTGGCCGAAGGAAATCCTGCCTTAGCATGGAAGACCGGCTCACAAACTTGGACACGAGCAACTCCATTAGGCAAACTATGGCTATGACAGTTTTTTTGGAGAAACCCTTTTTCCACCATGACCTTTGACCCGTCAAGGTTCTAGACGAACAAGGTCACCCTGTCCCCATTCTATCATGCATTGCAGAACATGATCTGTTAAAATATAGATTGACATTAAAGGATATAGTTTTGTGGATCATGTAAAATAAATGGAATTGAAATGTAGTTTTGTACCTCCTCACTATCCTCCTCATCACTAGGACCACTCTCAGACTTGGTTTTAGCAGTGTCAACCTGGACAATTGCCTTCTCAATGAGCGACTTTGGATTGTCGAGGCTCGTTGGTATTTGAACTCCTCTTACAGATGGAATCCCCTTGACTACTCGGTCAAGGTTTTCCATCATTGCTTTAATCATCGACTGATCTGTAAATAGCTTTTTCGGGATTGTCGGCCTGGGTGACGAGCTGCTGCCACATTTGCTTTGGCTGCAGGTGAGATGGGGTACCACATTAGCTGCTTGGAGGTTAGTCTGAGTACCCTTATACCTCCCTGGATGGTCCTTCTTACCGGTCTCCTTTATCAAAATGTCCTCACCAGGTCAATGTGTCACTCGCTTGGTCCTTGTTCATCCTTACCTGTAAAATATGTTCAAGTTAAATGCACTACCATGAAACACATAATAGTAGCTAAAAGTATGGAAAACAAGGTTGTTGAACTATGAAAAAAGTACTCACAATATCCGCAGCGATGACCCTGTCCTTCGGGTTGGTATATTCTTTCTTCTCCCTCAGCTTGTTGGACTCAAGGTAGACCAATGATCTATCGACATTGAACTTATTTTTTCTCAACTCCTGTTCAATCTCCTCCTCCATGTAGCCCTTAACAGAAAGTTTGTTTCTCTCTTCTTCATTCAACTTCTCGACAAGTTTGGCCTGCGTGACCTGGTGACCGCTCCTACCAGTGCGATGAGTATATTTCTTCTACTTTGATTGGGTGCTAGCCAATGCCTGTATTTTCTGTTCAATTCATAATAAGTAAATTTAATCTTTAGTACAACATATAAGAACCGCATAATATGTGAAGTTATTTCATTAAAAAAATGAAGCTTACCACAAATTCAGGAGTCGTGCACATTTTGTAGAATCTGTTCAACTTATCCTCTTCTATCTACTTGTAGCATTCCAAAGTTTTTGTTTTAATTTGTTTGTACCGTCAGCCACCTCATGGATGTATTTTCTTGCAATATTTGACTTTCAATTGCGGTGGACATTGCTTGCCTTGATGTAAACAATTCCTTTCAATTTTTCCATTGTTGTGCAGTCAATTTTTTCTTGAACTTGAAGCTCTCCTGCATTGAATTTACAAAATAAATAATGTAAATTAGTAA
>JAULKM010100869.1:0-10359 GCA_032355605.1 Rubia tinctorum | reverse complement strand
AGAGGGAAAATCTTTGAACGTGGTAGAAACACAGCGCTTGTAAGGGGATTGTGGTTTGAAGCTAGTTGCATGTGGCAACTTCGATTTTTTCCAGTATTCCTCGGAAGGTGATCCACATAGCTTGAAAATTTTATGCATTTGCTCAACCTAGAGCAACCATAGGAACAAAGATCATAGGCAGTTCAGAAAGTTTACAAGGAAGATGTCCAAAGATGAAAGAACTACTCATAAATGAATGCACCTCTGTTCTTCCAGGCATAATAGGCTTCCCGGCTAACAATTCAGCAAGGATGCAGCCAGCACTCCACAAATCTATTGGAGCCCCGTATTGCGTGGCACCTAGCAAAAGCTCGGGTGCTCTATACCAAAGAGTAACGACACAACTAGTGAGTGGTACCTGTTGCTTGGGGTGAAAGAAATTTGCCAAACCAAAATCTGCTATCTTAAGAGTCCCATTGTTGTCAACCAAGAGATTTGAGCCCTTGATATCGCGATGAAGAATCCCACGGCTGTGGCAGTGCTCTAACCCGTCCAATAGCTGCTTCATGTAACATTTTATCTGCATTTTTTTAAAAAGTAAATGAGCTTACAATAAAGATTCAAAACATTGGAAACAAGAGGTAGAAATGTACCTGTGACTCGGTAAATTTGTGACCATGCGACGATGCAAGTCCCGACAAATCGTGTTCCATGTACTCGAACACGAGATACAAGCTGGATGAGATCCTTGATGTAACAATAGCTTCAAGCTTCATAATGTTTGGATGGTCGAGTCTTCGCAAAATCATGATTTCCCTTGCCATAAAGCGCACACTTTCCGGATCCATGTTAACAAACCTCACTTTCTTCATCGCGACAGTTTTATTGCTCTTGAGATCCTTAGCCATGAAAACACTGCTATAAGTTCCTTGGCCAATCTGCACGAATATGGTCACAACGTTTAGAAATTTACTAACATCTACCAATAAATCAAACACTCCGAATGATGAATTATTAACATTATGATTGAGGATGAGAGAACAGAAACACAATGCAAGTATCTTGTGACAACATTTAACCAATCAATGAGTCATTCCATCATTCACATCAACATTTTCCCGAGATACTCAGATCTCCGCGACAAAAGAGATCAGTGCAAGTATTTTGTATCGATACTGAAAGGTTTTACTTCTAACATTACATCATGTTAAAAGGGATCCTACACTAGCAAACTCTGGTAGCTAAAGTTTTTTTATATGACACCATAAATTAGCTCAACAAGAATGGTCAGAAACTGCATTTCTCATTCTTAACCAGAAAAGTTAACCTATAAACACGAAACAATCAAAAGTAATCGAATATTGACAACCATAGGCATACAAATAGCAAATTCCTTTCATTTTCATGAAGGAAAAATGGACTAACTTGGTTCAACTTTTGAAAGGTGTCTGCGCTTCGAGGAACCCAACCTTGAATGGCCTCTCCAGCAACTGAAGTCAGCCAAGTAGGCCATCCAGCTGCAGCTTGTTCCCCTCTAGCACCGTAGGGCATGCTCGAAATCCTCGACACGGGCTGCTGCTGCGTCGCGCTAGCTCCCAAATCGGTTGAAAACCGCCTCCTATGTCCCTCCTTTGGCCTCTCAATGATCCTGTTATTCTGATCATCATCTTTTGAGCCATCTTTCTCTGGAGCTGATGAAATCTGGTTTTTCGGCTTGACAGATCTCTCATTCTTCTTGCTGCCAACTCCTACAATGATATCCTCCTCTCGAATCGAGGGAGCAATCAACTGCACTGAAGACTTGGAAGAACTTTGCTCAGCCTTTTTCGCTACCTCGTATACCGGTTCATCTGACGAGCTTTTCGAGCAAATGCAGCCCATTGATTGACACCAGTCGATTCTTTTCTCAAATGGATCATACCAAACCGAGGTTACTCCTAACTTCTGCAGTTCTTGACCCCCAAAGGTCAGAATTTCCACAAGCCTTTGTTCTTCAACTTAAATGGCTCCCAAAAACATGCAAAGTTGGTTCAATCAACCCCTCTTAAAAATCCCAACTCTCAAAATGCAGAATTTCCAAACCCTTTCAAATTGGTTCAATGAAAGGAAACAATCTAACAGCTACATGCAAGCATGCATTTGATTACAAAATCCCTCCGAAAAAGCCAGATTTTTGAGGGAATTCAATCAGAAGCAAACCAGGAAATGGAAAAGGGGGATTTCAGCAAGAAATCATTAGACATTCAAGATATCGAAACGGTACCCAGACCAGAAACCCAACATTAATTTAGGATTTAGCATACGCCAATGTATATACAGTTTTAGCATACAGATGTTATCAAGTATGTTAGGATGTACATATAATGTTTATGCTATTTGAATGAATCGGATGCGGAGTTTTTGGTCCAGGAAGAAAGGTTGCCTAATGGGGGAAATTGCTGGAAAAAAACTTGATTTCTTGAAATTCAAGTGATTTTGTTCAAAATTAAATGGATTTTTTTTTGGAAAAAAAAAACAGCCAAGTCCATGCTAATTCCAAATAGATTATGTGGCCAAAAAAACCAATAATTTACTCAAAAGAAAAGATAATGACTAAACTTACAGATTGTTTTTGTTAATTGGTGTAGAACATTGTCGCTGGGCGGCCTAAATTTGCGAGGAACCATTGTTTCGCTAGGTTCGCTACAGATTGTCTGTCAAGATTGCACTGGCTTTAGAAGCACAGCACAATTAGTTTGCATTATTTCTGCAGTTTGGCACAGGATTATGAACAAATTTGTGGTGGGTTCATATGATACTAGTGGGCAAAATTACATCCCTTGACTTTTACAGAAACTGCATGAATTGATAATTTTTCTAACTATATTCAGTTATTTTGTCTTTTATATTATTTTTAAAAAAAAGGTACTCCCACTGTCCCACCTAGGGATGACAGTGGGTCGGGTTTTGGTAGATCTCTGCCCCGCATCCGTCCCAATGAGGCGGGTATGGATGTAGTTTTCGTAGGGGTGGGGCGGGTATGAGTATGAAAATTGATACTCGTCATGGGTAGTGGGTCGGACATGAATATTACTTCATACCTGCCCCACCCCACTATATCCGCTATGTATACACTAATTTATTGTATAACATACTATTATTAATCTATAATGTACATGTTTTACTTATAATATTTTCATGTAAATATTATTAAAATTTTAATATTAAAATTAGTAATTTTAAAGCAAAAATTGGGTGTTTTTGGAGATATAAATGGGGTAAGTAAAATGGATTTGAAGTGGGTATGAACACCCAAGTAGGTGATGGGGCGGGGGTGGATTTTAGATAATACCCGATGGAGCGGGTGTGGATTTTAATATTGTACCCGTCATGGGTAATGAGGCGAGTATGAGTATGAAAATTTTAGGCGGGTATGGGTATGGAGCTATCAAAATCCGTACCCGCCCCGCCCCATTGGCATCCCTAGTCTCACCTCTATTTACCCTTCTACTTTTTTTACACTATTCTCCATCAATGTTTGACCGCAAATTTGATTAGATTTATGAACAACAATATTATCGTATATGATATTGTTCGATTCGTTGCAACAAGTAGTTTCTAAATATCAACTTTTTATTTGACATTATTATACGTAGGTAAAAATATTAACGGTTAAACACGTTTCTTGAACAGCGTAATAATGATTACAGTGCAAATCTAACTGGGACAGAGGGAGTAGGAATGTTTGAAAATTCAAAACTTTATATCGATCATACTAGCCAAATAGCATTCATTTAAGTGATCTTTACAGCATACGTGGTGATCCCATTTTCACAAAGTCACTTGTTAGATATTACAAATCTAATCAATGATATGAGTGGTAATAAGAAGATGTTAGAAGAGATAATTCCTGTAATATATTTTTTTATTGATTTAGCAGTATAAATAGAAGATGGCAAAGTTTTGGGAGATACAGTCTAACCATAAACATATGAAAAGATGACGTTTAATTAGAATAATAAAAAGGTAAAATATTTTAGTTGCAATATTAAAAATTTATTATACAACTTGCAATAGTTTTAAGTTTTATGACCCGATTAATACAACTGAAAATATTATCTTGATTTATTTTAATTTGCAATTTAAACCTTGATTTTTTTGTGACTTATGGAAATACCGTCTTTCAAGAGACAGGTTCATAGAAGATTACATCAAAGAGTTGTAAAGTGACTTGAAATCTAACTCTAACTCTAACAAACTCTAGTCATCAATTTGAGTTAGTGCACCACTCTCCTTGACCAAAGAGTCGGATGCTCCGAAATGCAAAGTTTGGATATGAAAAACTAAAAACGCAGACGATAAAGACCCTTGGTGAAATGTACGTAATCTGGAGCATAGTGGGAACATGAGAGACACGAAGTTTTCCTGCAGCAACTAGCTACCGAACAAAGTGATAGTTGATTTCAACGTGTGTTGACCCATTTGTGAGCAACTGGATTTTGAGCTATGAAAATAGCACTGTTTTTGTCACACATCATAAGCAGGGCCTAAAAAGAGGAACCCAAAGATCACGCGGAAAGTGAGGTAACCAAACAACCTCAGAAACAGTATTGGCCAAATCTGGATATTCAAACTCATTGCTAAAGCAAGAAACAATGGGCAGCTTGGCACTTCACGATACAAGATTGTCGCAAGAAAGATAGTGTATCCATAACTGGAACGACAAGTTTTGATGCAGCGAGGCCAATCAACATCTGAATAGCTCAACACCTCGAGAGAACAAGCAACTCGAAAGGTAAGAACAAAGTGAATGGTGCCCCGAACGTAACGAAGAATTTAAGTAACTACAACAAAATGGTCTTCCCGAAGATCCTGGAGAAACACTGAACAGAGTTAACCACAAAAGTTAAATCAGGACGAGTGATAGTCAGATACTGCAAAGCTCCAATCCGAGAGCAGTAAAGGGTCAGGTTCAAAAATCGAGGACTCATGCTACTAAGAAGCTGAAACAACAGCAGGAAGGGAGTGGAAATGAGAGAAACTTCATACATCCCAACACGAGTAAGAATATCAAGAATATATTTTGCCCGATTAAGAAGAAGCCTAGTGGGCAAAATTTATAGTCCAAGGAAGTAATGAAGAGCGCCTAAATTCTTAATAACGAACTCCGGATGAGAACGGATGACAACTTGCCAAAAAAGAATTATGTCATTCCCAGTGAGGATAATATCAACGTAGACAAGTATATAGAGCAGAGTTGTCCCACAAGCAAGAATGAACAGAGAGGTGTCAGGAGTATTGTACTAAAACCCAAGCTGAATCAAGTATGTGCTGAATCTCTGTAACCAAATTCGAGGGGCTTGCTCGAGGTCATAGATTATCTTACATGAATGACAAACAGGATAAAGATGAAGTGGATCCTTATAGCCAAACAAGTTGTGCCATGTACACCATAGAACCAAGAACACCATTAAATAAAGCGTTATTGACTTCCAACTAATGAAGAGGCCAAGAGCGCATAGTCTATTAGCTAACCAACTACAGTAATAGAGCACTATAATTTGTTAGGCCATGTTTAATGGTAGAGATTGATAGTGGTGTCTTATAATTATATATTATTTCTCTCAATCTCTCTCTTCCAAGAAATCACTTAAGAGACCACCATTTTTTCCTTCAATATGGTAAGAGACCACTCTCTACTATTCATGGACCCCACTTGATTTTCCCTATCATACTCACTAATTTCTTACATTTAATGTAAATAAATTTGTCCACCCAAAATAATTTGAAAGTAAAATTTAATAATACAATTTCATTTTTAAAATTTCATATCATTTTTTTAAAAGTAAAAATTTTGATTTTCCAGATTTTAAAACAAAATTACAGATTTTAAAAATATTTTACATATATTAAATTTTTTTTACAAATTTAAAAACTTCACATTTTTAAAAAAATATGTTGAAACATGTGGTCTAATCAGATGGTGTCACGTGTCTCTCCTTTGAAAAAAAAAGAACAACGCTCAATGGGACACGTGATCCAGTGACAATCTGCCACGTGTCCCAGGCAGGGACAAAAAAGGGCTACATGTGAGCGGTCCCAAGCGATGACGGTCTTGGCCTCTTGTTTGGTCTCTTGCTAAGAAACCAATCAGTGCGCTCTAAAGACTATTATTGTGAATATTTTCGATTTCTAGATTAAAATTAAGAGACCGTAGATGTTTTAACACTAAAAGCCTTTAGTAAACGGTAGCATTATTTTAAGGCGCGCGCTTTGACCCTTCGTCTTTCTGCCCATTTCCGCCGCTCAAGATGGTGATGTCCGCCGCCAAACTGCTTCCTTCCGCCGCCGCAGCAAACCACCGAGCTCTCTATCTTAACCCTACTAATCAAAACGCATTCGCCTTCTCATCGTCTCATTCGTCTTCATTCTCATTGGGTTCTCTGCAGCAAAGCAGAATCCAATTCGTCCGCCCTAGCTCTCTCCGCCTCCGCACTGACGCCGTTTCTGAGGTGATGAGGACATCCTCAGTTTCTTCCATTGATCGCAAGGACATCGACGTTCTCCACTTTGTCAAGTACCACGGCCTCGGGAATGATTTCATACTGGTAAATTTGTAGACTCAAATACATGTTCGTTTATTTTACCTCTATGTCAATTTAAGTTGTTTTTTTTGGGTGCTTGAAAAACATTTTCAATCATTATGTATAGCTTAAAAAGAATGTGAAAAGTGGATTTATAATTTTTTTGTTATTTCAAGGTTTTCAAGTGAACCATAAATTAGGACACAGAGGAAATGTATGATTTGAATTTACCAAACTTATTATTGGTTGAACTAGAGCTGAGTTGTTTGCTTGTGATTGGATTTGGTTTGAATGAGTAGGTGGACAATCGAGATTCTGCAGAGCCCAAAATCAGTTCAGAACAAGCTGTTAAACTGTGTGACAGGAACTTTGGGGTTGGGGCGGATGGAGTTATATTTGCGATGCAGGGAATCAATGGGACTGACTATACTATGAGGATTTTCAATTCAGATGGTAGTGAGCCAGAGGTATCTCACTATTCTTCACTCTAAGAAAGTTTCTTTCTTTCTTTATTTAGTGGGAGTAAAATTCTCTTAAGTTTTTTAGATTTGAATTTTGGGGTGATCATGGTGGAGGTGAGAAAAATAGTTTGCATATTTGTATATGTATTTTCAGTTTCTGTTTTACCTTAGTATCACGAATCAGATTATTTTGTTTGTATGGTCGAATGGAAGCATATACTCCATAGTTTAGTGCAGTATTCATTGTCCTACTAGGCTGACTGAGGGAGGGGCTTGAAGAATCAAGCTCCTACCAGAGAAAGCCACTGTATATGTTTGTTTGATCGCTTAGATATTTTGTTGAAATTGCATAGTGAATACTGATCCAGCCATCCAGAACATTATCATCTCCACTAAGTATTTGATGAAATGGAATGCTAATACAAGTCTGTCTACAGAAAAAACTAAACTGTACATTACTTAGTAGTTTAAAAAATACTGCTTTCCATCTTCATCCATTTTCTTAGGACTCCTTTTGGTACTACTGTTTTTTGGTTCTCCCACGTATAGCGGATCCTTACAGGACTCTTTGTCACCTTCAGATGTGTGGCAATGGGATCAGATGCATGGCTAGATTTATTTCTGATCTTGAAAATCTCCAAGGGAAGCAAAGGTGTAGTTATTAATCTCTATTACAACATACTTATGATTACTCTGATTTGTTCAGTAGGTTATTTTCATGGTTTATTTATTTTTATTTTTTGCAGCTTAATTGAGTGCATCTACTTTTGTGATCCTCTGTGGCTGTTTTGGTTATGTTTTGTTGGTTGATTTGGAAGATCCTGCATGATATATGGTACATATCATGGTGGCAAACTGATTATAACCTTTTGATGTGCTTGTATGCTACTTACAATTTTATCTGGCAGAGTATGTTGGTGTTACTCGACAAAACTTATTGCTACAATTGAGCAGATCAATGTATGGGACACATAATTCTTTTTTTGGTTTAGAATCTTGTTCTTATGATTTTATGCTTACATTCAATATGAAATTTGTTTGCTGATGATCTGAATGTGGCATGCTCTGTGTTTTTTCCTCATTATGCTGTTAAATGCATAGCCAACTGCTCATGGGCAATTGATTGGACATCTGCTGCTAGTTTGTCGAATAGTTGTGCTGAATGTTTTCCTTCTCCAACCATGTATATCTCTCTTGCGTCATTGCAAAAATGTCCTAGCATTGAAATTACCACTGGATGTTGAATATAGATGTTATTTAATTCTTTCCTTTATATTCTCTTTTAGTGTGCTCTCACTGAGTTTACTTCACTCTTTTTTTTTTAAACTTTGCATTGGCAGTTACACTATACATACTGGTGCCGGGCTAATTGTTCCAGAAATTCAAGAAGACGGACAGGTATCTCATGGTCACTTGACATCCAATGTTGATATTTGGATACCCGTTTTTTATTCATACATATAAAAATGTATGCAAGGTGTAGCCAAAACTTGTATAATCTTCCTCTTATAACTTTACTAGTGGTGCATGCTTTCAATTTCAGGTCAGAGTTGATATGGGTGAGCCAATTGTGAAGGCATCAGATGTTCCGACAAAGTTACAGCCTAATAGTGGTGAATCGGTTGTGAGATCTAAATTGGATGTCAATGGAATTTCCTGGAATGTAACGTGTGTTAGCATGGGAAATCCTCACTGTGTCACTTTTGGCACAGATTTGAGTGAGGTACAGTCTATATACTGCCTTAACACTAGTAAAAAATCATGATACTACTGTCGGTTGAAATTTATTGGACCAGTCTTCATATCGTGGTTTGTTTCATAGCCTAGGTTGTGTAGTAGTAACAAAATTATAATTGCTATTAGTGACTTGGAAAGATAAAGTTGGAATGACTAGTGAATGCATTCAGGAGTCTGTTAACTCTTCAATTCTGGTTAGTCATCAACTGAAGTGCTTCAATAGCAACACCGATTTCATCTGTCCTTATGTGCTACTTTCATTCATTTAATGAACAGAACCTGGTAGTTGATGAATTGAACTTGGCAGAAATTGGTCCAAAATTTGAAAACCACGTAATGTTCCCTGCCCGAACCAACACAGGTCAGTAATATTTCTAAATTTCCATCACTTGGATAGATTTCACCTTCTGAACTAGTCCTGTTTTATTGTCAATAATTAGGATGTCTTTTCACCTTAAAGTTTCATTGTTTTATGTGGCAATATCTATCTGATCTCTCCCTGATGATTTTTCTCACTTAATTTGTTTGTGCAGAGTTTGTGCAAGTTTTTTCTCCTACACACCTGAAAATGCGTGTTTGGGAACGTGGTGCTGGTTAGTCTTTGCTCCCACTTAAAGCATGAAATGTTGAGAGGGCTGTATAGCCTGTTTTGTTATACGAATCTGAAAAATTTCCTGACGCCTATATCATTAAACATGCTTCTGATTGTCCACCCCTTTCCATTCTACTCTGACGTTCAATTTTACACTACTATGTAGCCGAAACTCTAGCTTGTGGAACTGGAGCTTGTGCTGTAGTTGTTGCAGCCGTGCTTGAAGGTCGTGCAGGGAGGGTAAGAAACCTAGTTATCATAAATGTATATTGTTTGCAGGTATATTAGTGGTTGATGTTAGTGATGGGTAGTGATATTTCCGCTTCATTTTTTTCATTGATCAGGCATGCAGGGTTGACTTGCCCGGAGGACCATTGCAAATCGAGTGGAAAGAGGAAAATAACCATGTCTACATGACCGGCCCAGCAGAGCGGGTGTTTTACGGCTCAGTTGCCCTGTAAACCGTGAGATCTTCAAAGCTTGATCGAAGCCTTCTTTGTGTTATGCTTTTTATGCACATTGAGAGATGCATTTTTCCTACCTTGAGACTTGTTCGCATAAGTCAGATGAGAACCCATTTTCTGAGGCTGTGGAATAAGGCCTCTGTAAACTAAAGCCCTTGTATTGTAATTTGTATGTGAGGTCGAAATTGTGCCAGAAAATTGAACAGAGTTGAAACTGCTGAATTTCACATTCTGTTTCTCAATCCTTCACAAGGTTGGCAATAAATGAGGAAACCTAAATTTATCTCACAGTGCGCCTTTTGTATTATACAGAAATTCTTGTTTTACACCGACAGTTAAACGAAATTATTTTACTCCCTCTGTCCCATCATAAGTTGCACGGAATCTTTTTCACGGTATTCAACAAACATATTTGATCGCTAATATGTTTAACTACATCGGCAAATAAAAAGTTGATATTTAGAAAGTACTTATTACGACGAATCCAACAATATCACATAAGATAATGTTATTATTTATATATTTATTTAAATCTGTGATCAAAGTTTGAGAGTGTTGACTGC
>JAULKM010100868.1:0-10359 GCA_032355605.1 Rubia tinctorum | reverse complement strand
ACACACATAGGCAAGGTAACAAGGTTGCAGACTGTATTGCAAAAAAGGCTAGGAATTTGGCTTGTGGAAATACTTATCTTTTCCATGAATTGAACAGTGATATTAAATGACTGATTGCGATGGATAAACAAGAAATACCCGACATCAGGTTTTCTACTCTTTAGTTCGGATGCTACTGATTGTGACTCTTTTCCTATACCGATGAAGAAAAAACAAGCTATGAAGATGATACTTGCTCATCAACATGGTGGTAAAACAAGCAAGGACCCTGATATACTCTCATTCTCAGATGATCATTCACTACACTTGATATGCTTTCATGAAAACCGTATGGAAATCTATTTTCAGGCGAGTTTCAAGGTGCAATTTGGAAGGCTTCTGCAAATGCTACTCATCATCACTCCTTTGAAGATGGTTGACACTTTGGTTACGTTAAAGGTTCAAGGTGCAATTTATTGTCTTCTGCAAATGCTACTCAACATCATTATTTTGAAGATGGTTGTCAATCTTTGGCTTCTGTAAATGCTACTCTTTGGTCTGCTGGTCAAAGCTCTTTGGGACCATTTACGGGCCAAATTATGTTTTGTAATTACAAGGATTACCTCCATAAACAAGCTTGTTTGTGTTGGTAATCATACACATTCATCTTTAATAGATTTCTCTACTTTAGCTTTAGTTTTTGTAACTTTACATCTTTTCCAAGTCCGGCCTCTCTAAGTCGACCCAGGGGGTGGAGACTTACGATGAGGAACACTTGGAAAAGTTTAGACTACTCTTATTGAAACTACTCCATTTTATTTTCAGGTTTAGGGTGCCTATAAATCCCCTACATCTCTGAGAGATATTTTATTCAAAAAAATCATTTTTCTTTCCGTAAAAAGACTAAAGTCATAAATGATCACTAATAAAAAACATAGTACTTTTATTATTGTGATTAAACGTGGTCGAAAATTATTTGATTATCAAAACATGGACGATTTTATAGTTTGATGATGATTTTTTTAAATGGTATTTTATACATGATTTTTTTGGCAATTATGTTAATGCTTAAAATTCATTTAACCCTTGTTTAATGTATTTAATACAAGACACATGTCAAATAATCATGTACCGAACATGAAACAAATCCGCACATGTTAACTAAATACGTGCAAAATACATGGAAATTAATTTAAAATAAGGTTAAAAAAGTGCAATCCCCTCAGTTGTTTTTGTCGCTGCTTGCACAACATTTTATTTTCTTACATTTTTACTAACGATTCTCATTTATCCCTTCATTAAAATATTAATCATAAAATGTACATGAACATAATGCAAAAAAATATATATATAAATATACATACCAAACATTATATATGAGTCAAAATCTTCACTCTCGACTCTGATTTTTCAGTTCACTTAGGCCTTTCTAGAGCAAAGTATTTCATGCCATCGTCAACCTTCTTTTGTTGATCCATTCTTTGAATACCATCAAAGATTAAACAATGGACCAGGAAAGGGTTTCGATAAAAAATCGCATTAGAGATTTTTCCTAGATGAAAGTTCGAAGGTTGGGTTTGAAAACGTTTAATGGAAAAACTGAGGGTTTTTTAGGCACTACCTCATTTACCCCCTTTGCACCTATTGGAAAAAACAAAACTACTCTTTTAAATTTTTGTTCCGTTGGACCTTAAAATCTAAGGAGACGTCAATGGTGGAGAACTCATCACTATATTAAATTCCGTGATTAAAACAGTTGAAAAACTTTTTGATGTCAAGAACTTGGAGGATTTGATTTTTTTATCATAAAAATAAAAACAAAAAATTGTGATAACTATACATATTTTTACGGAAATTAAGTTAATGATGTAAATATAATTTGATAATTATTTGGAAATTTTAATGCAAGACAGATGGAAAATTATCACATGTTAAACACGCAACAAAGACGCACACGTTAGTTGAATATGTGAAAAAAAATTTAAGCTCCTAAATTTATTTCGTCATTACTTGCACAACATTTTGTATAGTTCAAATTTTAATTACAATTATGATGTAGTCATTTATTAAAAATATTAAACATAAACAGTCATGAACATAGTGCCAAACAAAAAATTAATATACTTGTCATAAATTACATATGGGTCGAAATCTTAATCTCAGACTTTGATTTTTTTTGTTTCATTTTGTCTTTTCCATACCAATGTATTCTATGTCACTGTCAACCTTGCTCTTCCATTGACCCATTATCTGTTTACCTTCATAGATAAAGCAACAAACATGGCGAAGGTTTCATAAAGGTTGCATCAGGGATTTTCTTCCAAAGAACTTCATGGCTGGGTTTAAAAACTATCAATGGTAAATGGTGGATTTATTTTTATAGAGATTACCTCATTTTCCCCCTCCACACCTATTTAAAGATAAAAATACCCACTTGTTTTTATTTTCATTAAAGACTAAAGTCAAAAAAGACATTAGTAATCATTGATTGAGAACTTCTCTTAGTTCATTATCAAAGAATGAACTATTTCATAGGGTAATGATAAAAAATAAGAAAATTTTGGTATTTTTATAAATATTTTTTCTAAAAATTTAGGTGGTTGTATATAGTTAATTTCACCCTTATTAAAATATTTAGTGCAAGAAAAGTGCCAAATGATCATGTACCAAACATGCAACAGACATGCACGTGTCAATTAAATACGTGCAACCCCCTTAGTTGCTTTCGTGGTTGCTTGCGCAACCTTCATTTTCTTACAATTTCACTTACGGCTATCATTTATCCCTTCATTAAAAATATTAAGCTTAAACGTACATGAACATACTTTTAAAAAATATAAATAAACATATTGCTGATTGTACATTACATATGAGTCAAAATCGTCACGTTCAACTCTAATTTTCCAACTTTACATGAGCACTTCCATACCAAACTATTTTATGTCATTGTCAACCTTCTTCTATTGACCCAATCTCTAATTACTGTCACTAATTAAACAATGTTACTAGGCAAAGGATTCATAAAAAATTGCATTAGGGATTGGGTTAGAAAATGTTAAATGAAAAATGGGAGTTTTTTTTAGGCACTACCTTGTTTTCCCTCCCTCTGAGCCTATGAAAATTACCAAAATACACTCTTGACTTATGGTTCAGTTAGACCATAAAGACTAAGGATGCGTCAATGATCAAGAACTCATGACTTCATCAAGTTCATAGATTATAAGTTATCTAAAATTTGTTTGATGTCAAAACCTGGACGATTTCATTTTTCGACGATAAAAAATGAAATAAAAAATTGTTTTAACTATACATATTTTTATAGAAATTAAATTAATAATATATATATATATATTCCCAATTTTATTTGAAAATTTTAGTGTGAAACACGTGCAAAATGATCACATGTCGAATGCGCGGTAAACACACGTGGTCAGTAACATACATGGAAATTAGTTAAGGAGTGAAGTGCGTTTAAAATCCTATATTTATTTTAAAAGTGCCAGTATAACACTCAAGTTTTTAAAAGTGCTAAAATAACCCTACAGGCATTGAGTATGGAGAATCCAGTGTTAACCATTCTAGAAATGACTAAACTACCACAACTTAGTTTTCTTTTATTAAATGATGGACAATTTCACCCTATAAAAACATAAGGTTAAATCAGTACTTTCTATGGAAAAACATAAGGTTAAATAAATACATTTGAAAAAAACATAAGGTTATATCAATACAATTTAAAAAGACACAAGGTCAAATTAGAAGTATTTTAAATTTAAAAAAAGGTTATATTTGTTTTTTTAAAAGTATAAGGTTGGATCAATACTTACTATAAAACTTCAACCAACAAAACTAACACATTCCACATTTGCTACGCCAACTTGATTGACATATATTAAATAAATAGTGTACACATGGCATAATATATCCCGTAACAATCAAATACATATAAAAAATTAGATTAGCTCAAACATTTTTATGTACTCTAACTTAATAACGAAAAGTGAACAAATTTTCAAACATTTAGAATCAAATTCTCAATGGTGTGATTTTGAATGATGTGATTTTGCTTAAATTGCTTGTGTTTATTTACCATTGAAATTGTGATTCGAAATGTTTGATAATTTGTTCACTTTTCGGTAGCAAATTAGATTACATATAAATGTTTAATTTAATCCAATTTTGGAGATATATTTGATTGTTGCAGGATGATATAGATAACGTGTACACTATATATGTAATATATGTCTATCATGTTAACGAAGTAATCCGCACCCTGTGGGGTCGCTAATAAACCACAGAAGATCAAACTAACCCGCGGAGCGCTAGATGCTAAGATAGAGATTTATATGTTACTCCCGTACTTACTTCTAAACTACCAAAGGATAAATAGTGGCAAGTTCGGGGTCATCCGTAGAGATGGTAGGAATTTAAGAGTTAACTACGTAAAGTCCTAAATTGAGTCATTAATCTGATGCGTGTCAGAAATAGTTAGTGTTGCAAACAAGGTTTGGGGGGTTTTTATCTAACAACTGCTAAGCATGCCAGAGCAAGGTAATAAACTAGATTAACTAAAAGTTAGGGATATTTGCGTTACATGATTGGTAAGATACTTCGATCCCAGAATCTATCAAATTCAAGACGTATAGACCTATCATAATGCTTATGTCACATAGTGTGGTCGATGGTCAATACTTCCCTCTGTCTGTCACACAAAGGTTTTCACGTTCTCTTCTATGGACACCGCCTCCTGAATTAGGGAGGTGCATTAAATGGACCTATCATTATGCATTTCTCTTCCCCGTAAAGAATTACATCATTGGTATTCCACTATGAATGTTTCTCCCTAGGCCTACATAGGCAAAGGGATTGGCACCTCATGAAGAATCTAAGGTTGCAACGACAAAGGTCAAATTACGCCAACCGTAGTTTCTACTAACTATCAAGTCCTCGCCTATCGGGCTCTCATTGTCTAGTTCATACTAGTGTACAGTTATCAGAGCGGTTCTCACAACCCACATGTATGCACCACACGGTTGCAGACTCTCACTCCCTTATTAACCTAGCAACACTCCCAAGGGGACAACCATAGTGCACCATACATGAAAAATAGACTAAGGTGTATGCCAACATAGGATATCAATCATGCATTTAACAAGAATGTAAGGAACAAGTCTAACATAATCTTCATAAGCATTAAAAGATAGGAGGATCTTAGAATCTCACAAAATAGCTACAAAATCATGAGTACATATTTAAAGCCCAGGGGGAATAAACTACACCCAAATAATTGAACCCAATTGATCCATATGATTCAATGGCCTTGGGCCAAACTAGGAGAATTAAATTAAGAGAGAAGCGTTATTCCCTTTCTCTCTCTTCCTACTTTTAGGAAAACTAAGAGAATGAAAAATAAACTAGAAAAAACTTAAAATCCATAGCATTTATTGAATTAAATACATAGTATCTAAGAAACTAAGACAGGAAAAAGGAGAAGAAAAAGAAAAAAAAGGAAAAGAGAAGAAGAACTCTAGAGAGAGAGAATGCTCCCCTTCCTTCCTACCAACATAAAACCAGAAATCTACACTATGGCTACTTGTTTGACCCTAGGAGACTAAAGGCTTATTATATAGGAGAGGATAAATGAGCCTCGAAAGGCTCAAGTTTGGAAGAAACCCTAGTGAAATCTTAGGGTCTCTACTAGTGCCACATCGACACCGCGCAAAAGCACAGGGGCCCCTCGCTGAAGCTTCTCCCCAATGGTACTAAGCACAAGGCCTGTGCAAAAGCATGCAAGCCACGGGCTAGGTCTTCATCATCCATTCTGAGTGTGTGGGTAATGCAAAAGGCTTGCGGGTAAAAAACTGGAGGTCCGGATCTTCAATATCTTGGCACACATGCAATGCAAATGCACACGGCCCGTGCAAGGACTTAGTCACCTCAGATCTTGGCTTAGCATGGGCATGGCATGGGTCGTGTAAGCTACGCGGGTTGTACAAGCTTCGACTCTTCCAAAACATGGCTTTTTCCTTCAACTTGTTTGCACCTCTACGGATGAACCTCTGATCCAATTTGGGAGTTCTTATAGTCAATTTTATAGTGATAGAGAATAAAAATCCAATGGTACCAACCACGGATGCTGATTCTTCTTGGATCATTCCCAGAACTCTGTATAAGTTTCGGATCTCAATTCATCCGCTTCTTTGTCTTCCTTCTTTGACCCTTCTATTTTCTACCACATTTTGACTTGTGGTATGTAGTCTTCTACCATCCTTAAAAATGGCCGTCTGCAATCTACTACCATTCTTGAAAATGGCGTTCACTAAACTAAGTGTTTATGACCAATCTACAATGAAGCTCACAAAATAGGATCTAGATGCTTGTAAGGACATAGACTCCATTAGACCTAAATAAGCTACAAAGTGAGGGATTTAGACAAGAAAAAAAATCAATGGCCATTTAAACCCCTTGTAATGTAAACCTACTTAAATCTATCAATCAACCATACAAAAACTACTAACAAATGTGCTAAATTGGTTAACACATCCTTCTAGGTGCAGATCACGTAACAAATGTCAAATGTGTTATTTTTTATGGTTAAATTTTTATAGTAATCACTAATCCAACCTTTTTTAATGTATGATAAAATCTTATGTTTTTTCTAAAATTTTCAAATTTGAACTTATGTTTTTTTAAATGTACTTTTATAACCTTTTTTTAAATGTACTGAATTGAGCTTATATTTTTTGTAGAAAATACAGATCTAACAATATATTTTTATAGAAAGTACTTATCTAAGCTTATATTTTTATAGGGTAAAGTCATTCTTTTTTTAAAAGAAAACTAAGCAAGGGTATTTTGGTCATTTTCAGGATGATCAACAACGAAGTTTCCACTTTCATCACTGGTAGGATTATTTCTGCACTTTTGACGGGAATTTAGGATTATTTTGGCACTTTCTAAAACTTGAGTGTTATATTGACACTTTCGAAATAGATGTAGGGTTATAAACGCACTTTACCCCACTCCCTTTCCCAAATATTTAGCCATTCATTAAATGCATCAAATATAGGAAATATAATTAAATATTTATCCCAAAAAGTAAAACTCCCTCAGTTTCTTTCGTCGCTACTTGCACAGCATTTCATATTTGTAAAATTATATTCAGTACTGTCCTAAAATGGTGATCCTGATTACGACTTCAAGAGACTGAGACATCCAACTGATATCCCAAAATCTATGTTAGTGGCCACACATGATGGCTCTTATGCACTACCAGCTGGAGTGGTTGCAGTTCTGAGACCGAATGAGGCTGCTTTTGACAAGGCATTGGAGGGAGTGTCGTCCAGTATGGGCTCTGTTGCCTAGATGTATCAGAGAACGCATAATCACCAAGTATAGTTGTGTATGCAGGGAAATAGATGTGTTTGTTGATGATCTAATACCGAACGTGACTTTGAGGAACACAATCACTCATGTTTTTTAGTCCAACACCAATAGTAGCAGCAGTGGAGTATCTTATTGGAAGGTCCTCCCTCGTGCTGAAAAGAAAGAAGTTTTCTATGGTATGCACGAATGAGTGAGCGTGAAGAAATCAGCACCAACATCATCTCAAGAAAGTGCCATTAGCCTGATGTAGAATTAGGCAGAAATCCATTTTCGATGAGACACCAAAGGGGATGAAAGTTGTCATGCATGTGCTTGTATGATATAATCTCCTTGCGAATACTCTGAATTGTTGAATTTTTTATCTCTAACTAAACGAGGGATTTTGCAAACCCTAGTATAGCCACACGAATTGATCAAAATTAACCCTCGGGATCTTGAAAACTCGATAGCCCACAAGATTAGTTCACAAATTGAAGGTATTGATACTTAATTAACCCGCAGGATAAAGAAACAATGAAGAATGCTCGCAAACAAAGAGTATGAACTCAAAATTCTGAATATATGATTGATTAAAAGTTGAGAAGTGTCTCGGTCGTACCTCTCTATTTATAGTGACAAATCTCAGCCAGAACCCCTAATCCAAGACAGAATTTGAATCAACTTATGGTAGCTTTAAAAATCTTAAACTATATATAACTAAAATACCTCAAATAAGAAGAATCATGGCCGAATTCTTCCAAGACACACCTTGGATGAATATTGCCTTATATAATCTTAACAAATCTAATTCTAATCAGAATAAAACCGAATATTTTAAGCCCTAATGGATAAGATTTTGAAATTAATCTCTTCAAAGCCCACATGGCCGAACTTAACCTCTAAAATCCAAAATGAAATAATTTTACAATAGTTTATAACGATCACACAACCTCATTAGAAACCCGGTGGGAAAAGGACTATAGTGTTCTTCATGGTGCCTTCACTTCTTCGACACTCTTGAACAATTAATTGAAGAACTTTTCGATGTTGATTTCTTCATTAATTATTCATCATGAAGGCGATCCATCAAAGCATTTAAAGAAGCATCTCTAAGCTTCTTCCTTGCCCTAGTCATTGGAGTTTCCATGTCACTTAGAGGATCCTGAACATAACGTTTAAATGTTTAATCAACTCGTGGAATGTCTTCATTTATGGTGCTAGTAGTCTTGACTTCTCCATCATTATGTGTGTGCCTGATCTGGAAGTAGAGCAGAAGTTTCCATGCATGTGCCTGATCTATAATTAGAGCAGAAAGATGCCATGCATGTGCCTGTGCTTGTGCCTATTGCAGCTGCTAATGAGGTTCAGTGGAGAGCTGCAGCTGGTAACTACATGGCTTACAATTCATACTAGAAACCTCGATATTCTGGTGGAGTTCCCTTCTATTCAGATATTGGTTTTGGAGCATTTAGAGGGCAAGGCATAATGATGCCTCTACATAGGAATCATATGGACTTTGGAATGGGATTCACTACCAATGCTAAGAGGAAACACGACCAAGATCCGAAAGATCGAAGCATCATGATTCTTCCATAGAGGGATCATGAATATTCTAAGAGGAAACGCGATCAAGACCGAAGCTATGGTGACATGTCTTCATTATAATTCAGGCGCTCGGATAGGCCTTTGCTCGATTGCCCTTCCCAGGATTCTCAACATTCAAAGAATAAGTTGGAGCATAGCGGTCAAAGAGATCATCGTGATGAACATTACCATAAGGACGAACACCACAAGGATGACACCATCATCCTAATCATTCACACCGAATTAGCAGCCACAACCGTGATCATCCGTGGCTGGGTATGAGCCACTATCGTTCAGAATCGAAGAAGCAAAAGATGTCTTCCTCATCTGGGAAAGCCCCAGCTACTGTTTCTGTTACTTGCAAGAAGGGGCAGAGCCAGAAACCATTTTTTGGTGATGACTCTGTCTTTCAAGTTATTGTTAAAATTTTGAGAAATTTTTTAAATTTATAGGAATAAAAGGAGGTCTAAAGTTAAAAATAAACTAGAGTACTAGTAAAAAATCATATATCAATTAACTAAAAAAGGGGTTTAGGTAATTTTATAAAAAAAATTTAAAAAGAGGGCAATTTCCTTACCTTGCACAGGCGTAGCTCTGCCTCTATTCGCAAGAATCATCAGGAGTCGAAAGCAACTTCAGTTAGCTCAAGGAAAAACACCATGGAATCGGTATCTTATGATGAAAGATGTATTTAATGCAAGAAACCTGTCAAATAATCATGTACCGAACATAAAACAAATTTGCACGTGTCAACTAAATACGTGCAAAATACAAGGAAATTAAATAAAACATTATCCTAAAAAAGTGTAATCCCCTCAACTATTTCCATCGTTGCTTGCACAACATTTCTTCTTCTTAAAATTTTTACTATGATTCTCTTTTAACCATTCATTAAAAATATTAATACTAAACTGTATGTTAGTATGCCTTGAATACGTATTAGCCGCTTCGACAGGTTGGTACGGGGGTCTCGCTGTTTAATACTAAACTGTATGTTGGTATGCTTTGAATACATATTAGCCGCTTATGTCTTCTGTTTCGGTTTCCAAAATGTTTTTGGGCCCAAAGGCATTAGGGTTTATGATGGAGAGGGCTATATATAGTGTCTCGTCCTTTTATTGTAACTCTAAGAGATAGGATTGTTAGAGAGTAGGAAATCTGTAATCTGGCCTTTTCTCTCTAGTGGAATTTGATCTTGGTCGGCCGTGGATGTAGCCAAATTGGTGAACACGTAAATTCTGGTGTTTTGTCTTTTGCCTTTATTTTCTTCGCTTGTTCTTTCTTGGTATTCCGCACAACAAACTGGTATCAGAACTTCTGGTTAGATCCGCGGTGGGTCTATCGGATTTTGGGTTTATCAGATCGGGTTGGTCGGATCTGGGGTGGTCGAATCTCAAATCTGATCGAGGAGAAAGATGGCAGCGCTGAACG
>JAULKM010100867.1:0-10359 GCA_032355605.1 Rubia tinctorum | reverse complement strand
AGCCTTGTAGTCACTGGGATCAGTGACAGACTTCAAAGTAAATGATTTCAACACATTGCTGTACTGTAGAATATACTTTATCATTGCCATCTCATCTTCAAGGTCTTTAAATTTTGCAAATGAAACTTGTTTGAGACTGGATGACAAACATCCGGGTCATTCCAGCTTAAATTGTGAGTTTCATTCCAGCATTCCATTTTAGTAATGTTTAGGACCTGTAATTTGGTCGATTGGCCAAGGACAATACCCAGAGAGCTCCAATGACAGCTTTGAAAACTCATATCCAATTTAGTCAGTCTCTCAAAACACACAGACAAGGGTGTTGTGGCATAGCTAAGAGCCTTGAGGATTGTTCCTTTAAGAGTCAAAAACTTCACCCGGTTCATAGCTTCAACGAGTTTGACAGTCGAATTACACCGACCAATATGTAATGCATCAATATCATCATCATCGAAAGGATCAAACAGATCAAGTACCACGAAATCCACTTAATTAAGACTCTTAACCGAGCATTGTTCTGATATAACCTCATGCAAAGCAAGGTATTCAAGGTTTAGTGCATCTATTTCAAGCTTTAACCCAGACTCTATGCCATCCCTATCCATATCATATATTTCAACACGTCTAAGCGAAGGAGAGAAAACTCATTCGTGTCATCTCCAGGGTCCCTTTGGATTGTGAGAGAATGGAGCACAGTAGAACCCCGTATAAGCTTGGGAATACACTATTTGATTCATAAAGAAGACGACGAAGATCCAGAACCTCAAGCTTGGGTAGACAAACAAAACTAGGGACACGAAACAAGAAATCGCCGTATACTTTGAGAACTTCAAGCGTAGCACAAGTGTACCTGGGAGGCTAATGAGCGGATGCGTATGATGGGGTAACTCAATGACGAGCATTCGAACGCTCCGACTGATTGCATAGCTTGTCCATATAGTAATATATCCGGAAATCCCGATGCCATTGGAGCCGAAATTTCTGCAGGCGTTGGGAATCGATGTGGAGTAAAACCTTGTTGACGAATCGCACAAATCCCCTCGCTCTTAGTTCCTCCTCCTCCGGTGACACCCAGTCGTCGTCGTCGTCTTCCTCGATAAAATCAAGTGCGGTGACTTTAGTCCACAGAAGCTTCCACCTTGTGGATAAAATGCTGGTTGCAACCACAGTCTTGGTTGGGAGAAAGGAGAGTATGCGAGATGAGTGAAACCGGTAGATTGCTGATCCTATTGTCTTCCAATATATATCACGTCCATTTCTTAAAAAAATAACAACTAAAGGTATTGACTCTCCCCCTTAGTACTAATTGGTTATAACATGAAATATCTAAATTTAACATGGTATCAGATCCAACTATTTAAAACTTGTGCCCAAGTTGAGTTTATTGGGTCAATATGTGGATCTCTTTAATTTGAGCCGATATGAGTTGTGAAGTATTTCCACATTGGCACGTGAGGGAGCGTATTAAAAGATATATCTCACATTGATTTCTTACAAAAAATAATAACTAATATATAAGATCTTAGATCGACTCCACTTAATACCAATTTGTTTTAAGATGGAAATCTAAAATACCTCTAAATTTAACAACTACACAAACCCTAGAGCACTTTTGGGGATTTGTCATTGATTCCGTTGAGCTTGTCAACACCAAGCCCCAATCTACAGTATTCTCTACAGATTCAGGCCCGACCTTACCCGATTCACAGGGTCTGAGTCTGATAGATCTACTTGCAGACTATGGATGCTCAATGGCAGTGCTCTAACATTTTTTCATCTTCTATTTTATCCTCTCAATAAAACACAAATAAATTGAAGGGTAAAATACATAAGGGTAAGTGTCAATTGCATAATTATGAAAGTGCAGATAAAACAATGAGATAATTGAAAGTGCAAATAGAACCTACATATTTAGGTCATGTGCAAATATAACCTTCTCCGACAAATTTATATCGGATTATGTTAAAAGGAAAAATTTACCCCTCTATAAAAAAATATAAAAATACAAAAAATATTGAAATTACATTCATATCTCTGAAACCCTAATCTTCTTCCTTCATTTTTTTCTTCTCCCCAACTTCTTCGTTTCTCTTTCTTTCTCTCTACTTCTTTGCCGCCGACATCCTCCTCCCCGTCGGCGACACCCTGCTCGTCGCCACCGCCCTCACTTTGGTCGGAACCCTCACCACTCCGCTCTTCTCCTCGCGAGCTCAATCCTCGTTCATGTTATTCTGCTGTTCAGCCTAGTCGTGTCGTGGTGGCGCTGGAGGGGTGGGGTGGTGGGCTGGAGGAATTGGGTCTCGATTTTGATAGCTATATTTAATGGGGGTGGTGGATCTTGATTGTCCGGAGTTTGGCTAAGTGGCACCGAAAATTGAGGAGGGTTTGGATTGAGAAAAGATCATCAGCGCTACGGTTTCGGTGGAGGGCTGGATGGGGCTGTCCTGGAATCGTCGCCGCCGATGGAGTTGGGGATTTGGGGTGGGGAATCGTCGTCGCCGATGGCGGCGGCACGGTGAAAGTGGAGGAGGTGGAATGGCAGCGGTGGTGCGGTGAAGGTGGCGGAGGTGGAGTGGCGGCGGCGACTCGGTGAAGGTGAAGCCGGAGCAGTGGTGGTGGTGGCAGTATAGTGGTGAGTCAAGGGGCATTTTTGTCTTTTAAATTTTAGTATCATGTTGAAAGGGTATTTTGATCATTTCATGCATAACCACCACACCCTCCTCCTCCGGCACAACCACCAGCTTCCACGTGGTGCTCTTTGCCGATGATGTGATTGCCACAATCACTAGAAACACTGCACCCTCCGCCTCCGCTACAACCACCAGCTTCAACATAGTGCTCTTTACTGTTGATCTGATTTCCAAAACCACCGGAACTACTACGCAGTCCGCCACAGGCATATTCTTCTCATGTCACCGGCATCACATCATTTCCTTGTACAGTAGTTGGAATGATTTTCTTCCTTACCTTGAGGCAAACTTCTTCCTCTGAACATGGTTTTTATGCCAAAGTACTGATCCTGGTATTGAGATTCGTATTTCCTTATTTTATCAGCGTTCCCGTAAGTATGAACTGTAGTATCACTCTAGGAAACAACATCCACTCCTCATTAACCTACGGAAAACAGAACAGATAGTAAGACAAGTTGGAAATCCATTGTCAGAAGGCATATTAAGAAACTTTATAAAGATTATAGTATATTTAACCTTAATGGTTCCAGATTTCAAATTGAGCAGTGCTGTGGACAGGGCGGAACCGGGGGCGAGGGGTGCTGGCGCCTCCCCTAAGATCCGGTGGCACATAATTTAGGTCCTGGCACCACCGGAATCCATGGCTTCCCGCCCCCTTGAGAAAATTGCAGAGCCGGTGGCGAATAGCCGGAGAAGACGCTGGCTTCTTTTTCATTTTTTTGCCTAACTAAACAAAACGACGTCATTTTAAATGACGTCGTTTTAGTAATCTGTGGGCTTTTTCCTAACTTAACAAATCGGCCCAGCCCAAAATATCAACCCTAAACTTATTATCCAATCTTAATGTCGGCTCCAGACTCCAGTGCTCACATTCTCACAACATCACAATTTACATCGGTTTCAGCTCAACAGCCACCGTTCCATACACGCCTTCCGCCGCTACGCCGCTGCAGTCATCCGCTGCGTCTCCGCCGCCCTCAACTTCAGTGACAGCCAGCGTCCACCGGCTGTCTCCTTCTCAGCCCCCCTAGCATGAGGTCCTGGTTCCGCCACTTCATATGGATCATTTGGAGAGAATTATATGCCTGTCAAGAGCTCATCATTTTCTTGCTTATCGCAGTGCTTTGAGCATGTTTTCTCACAGTGCTTTGGCTCATATTCCAGCCTTCCTCCTGGAAAGAATTTGACCTGGGATAGAGATTATATTCAAGACTGCATTTCAAGTTATGCCTAAAAACATGTTGTAACCTAGATGAATTCTTGTCATTCTCTGCCGAATCAAATGAAAGGAGAAAGTCCTTACACTATGATCACCAATCAGCTCGAAAAGGTGGCTCTCTTTATCAACAGTTCCTGGAAGTCTGAAGAACAAATTGGAACCAAATAGCAATCTTTATGTCCCTGTAAACTCAGAAAGCATATTTGTTTCACCAGATTTTATACCAACCACTTTTTTCTTGACATACCATCACTCTCTCCCTTTGACTTCTTCGAATTTCAGCATAAATCTGTAACTCAAATGAATTCCGGGTATCTACTTAAACAATTAGAGTTCAAAACTAGAACTGCAGTAGACAATGGATTAGTTTACAACTTCAGAGAATGGTGGTATGCATAGGAAGAACTAGCTCGTTTAAATAATACCTCAATTACAAGCTGATGATTTCACTTCCATTGTCATCAGTTATGCAAGTCCCGTTCTTTGGCAGATTTAACCTTCCAGGCAAAGGGAAGAAACCCGAGTTTTTCAAGAATGGCTGCGAGCGGATCATGTGAAGAACATAAGGAGTGCGGGTAGGTACAGTAACTGAGATGGCCACTCGTACATGGACAGGCTTGGAGATCCCATATTTTGCACTTGGTAACATCTCCAACCATTTCTCCATGGTAAGATTAGATGTGGGGGACATCAAATCTTTCAGAGACACAGAACCAGAACCCAGAGTTTTGGAAGTCTTTGATAAACTTAATGCTGAGTGGAACATAAGTTCAAAGAACAGATGCCCAGTAGGCTCATACATGAAACATGCAACCTGTTTCCCACCAGATTCCAAAAAAATATAAAGACTTCTCTTGGTGTTGAAGATGGTGTCAGGCTGTGTCTTTGTAAATGAGACAGATAGGCCTCCCTTGTGTAAATAAGTTTTTCACACCAACAAACTCTAACATTACCTGAAATCATTTGAAGAATCTGCTGAGAATGTTAAACTGCTGATAACTCAGAACCAGCCTATTCTATTTTGAAGATTGATTATTTTTATTTTAAAAAAGTGAGACATTAGTGATTCTTAATGAAGTAGAGTTCAGTAACACAAAAATCTATACAGAAATATTCGTATCATCTAAAATTATAGTAACAGTTAAACTGCATAAAATACAGTGGAAACAAAAGGGATGCATCAAAAAACCTCAATAGCTTTGGTTTCAGGAAGGTGAACAATTTTCTGATTCTCTTTATGATCAGAATCCTTCTTTGCTACACTGAGAGATGGATACGGTTTATTTCTAACAGGTGAAGGGGCATTCCCTTTATGCATTGCTCCTGCTCTCCAATACCTCACACCATACATCTCCTCCCACTGTTGGGTAGCTCCAGAGAACCCGGTATCCAACTTCTGCCCCTTTGTTCGGTCTGAATCGGTATCATCATGTTCTAAAACCATGTTCATCAATTTCACCAGGTCTTTACCGTATGAGACTGGATGCAACTGGAGTGTGTGCCAGACAAGGCCAACATCATAAGTTGGAACACAGAAGCTCTTTATTGATCTCTCCCTATTTCACCTAATTAGATGCAAAAACCCTTTGTATCTAGCAACTGTCCCTTCAAGAAACATCTCATTGTACCTGGAACCATACACATAATAGAGCTAAAACATAAGAATTTCTGAGGTACCTAAACCAAAGAACCAAAGAAACGTGAATTTCTAAGTTACCTGATAGAAGAAAATACTTTGCCTCTTGACAGCAGAAAGTATATCATACTTGGTACATTTTGCCACTTGCGAATGAGTTTTCGTATAAGTGTTAATAAAGTCCAAATCATACGGCACATCCGGGTAAAGACTCTTCCATATCCTCTCATTATCAGTCTTGGATGCCCCTTCAACTGTGGAAGAAACATTTTGGTTGTCAAGAATACATCTATGGAGCCCCTCGCAGTCCGATTTGTACCTCACCTGGAAGATCACAAAGTCGATCATTCTCCAAAAAGACACACAGAACAAGCAGCTAGACCACAGAAAATATACAAACATGCATGATTAAGTCGGTGGTAATGCCAAATCCATTCACAGTCAAGAGGAACAACAAGTGGTCCATAAAAGAGCGGGGATTTCGAATGCTTTGCCAGCAAAGGAAGCCAACAAACATTATACCTGCCACGCAGAGTCTCGAACTTTCACATTCAGAAAACAAAGTACTCTACACTGCAAAACTAGCCTAAGCATCAACACGCAATAACATAATATGATCCACATAGGCAACTACACATATAGTCAGATAAAAGCTTCGTAGTTGTTGATCACGATTAAACCAGTTACTTGAATCTAAAATAGAAGGAATTATTCCATACAAACTACACCTCAACAAATTAAAGAACAGAAATTAACCTATGAATAGCCACGTCGAGAGCAGGGTAATAGAATATTAAATGAATTAGAATTAGGTTAAGAAAGAAATACCCCTGACTGGTTTTGTATATATCATTTTTCATATATGATTCTTTCTTGTATACCCTTTGTACTCACTATATATATGAATACACACCGCCACAATTATTTGTGGGTTTTACATTCTATCATGGTATCATTCAGGTTTCTCTAAAGTTCTTGGCTTTTATGTTTTTATCTTGCTTCCCCCAAAACAAACAATTTTCCCGTCCATTCCGACCGGCCGCCGCCCACTACCTCCATCTTCCACCTGTCTTCTTCGATTTCAACCGAGCGCCACAGCCGACTTCTTTTCTCCATTTTGTTGTTTCCGGCATAGTCTCCGCTACCGCACCAGCGTTCTCTGATTTTGTTGTCGTCCGCTGCCAGATCCCGTCAGCCGTTCTCCGGCACCTCTGAAATATCTGGCGCCTCCAACATCATTGGGGCCCCAATCTTCTTCATTATTCTCGTCATTTAAAGTTTCTCCATTCACCGACGTCCTCATCTGTCCAAGCCGTTGTCAACAGCCATCAGAGAGAAGAGCGTGTGATAGACACGCACCAATTAATTCCCATCGCATGCATCTCCGTGTTCTGCCACTTCAAAACGCGTGTGTCACACGCGCCTCATCAAAGGATCAGATTCTCGTAAATTAATTAATCGCGAGCTGAAGGACATCTCGCAAGTTGAATCATTTTCTCGCGGGTTGAAGCATTTTTCGTGGGTTTTTCACTTCCAGTCAGCATCTCGGTCAGCGCCTTGTCAGCGTCCAGTCAGCATCTCGGTCAGCACTGATTTAAAAATATTTTTTAAAATTGGTTTCCCTTTTATTATGGCTTATTTTGATTAATTACGGTGTCAATGGTGTTATGTTCTGTGTCATGTTGCTTCTTCTTGTCCCAAATTACACGATGAATGGTACCAGTTACAGTGTCAATGGTGTAAGAAATTTGGTCACTTTGCCTCCACATGTCCTCATTTGATTTCTCGGGTTTTTTCTCCTGTCGCTTTACCGCACGTTTGCTGGATAGCTGATTTTGGCGCAACCAACCACATGACCTCTTCTCAGTCCGCTCTTGAGCGTGTGACTCCCTACTCTGGTAACAAACATGTTGTTTTTGGTAATGGTTCTGCTCTTCCCATTACGCATGTTGGTCATTCTTGGGTCTCTGATTCCCTATCACTGTCTGATGTTTTGGTTGTTCCACATATTACTAAAAATTTGCTATCTATTAGCAAGTTGACTCGGGATATGATTGCTGTTATTTGCTTTGATGATTCTTCTTTCACTATTTCAAACAAGTTTACCAGATTTGTTAATTGCAAAGGCCATCATGATGGTGGCTTATATGTTTTGGATTATGGTTGTGCTGTATTATCTGCTTTTGTTGTCTCGGGTGCTTCTAAAGCATCTTTTGAACTTTGGCACAGTAGATTGGATCATGTTCCCTACAACATCATTTCTTCTTTAAGCAGGTCTGGATGTTTATCAGTTACTAGCTTGCTGCCTAAGCCTCATTTATGTCCCTCTTGTGAGATAACTAAAGGCAAACGTCTTGCTTTTAAAGATAATTTTAAATGCGCATCATGCATACTTGATTTGATTCATTGTGATCTATGGTGACCCTCACCTGTTGTTTCTCGAGCTGGATACTCTTGTTATTTCATTTTTGTTGATGATTTTTCTTGGTTTACTTGTTTATATCCTCTACGACAGAAGTCTAATTTTGTAGAGGCTTACATGCAATTTGAAGCTTTTGTTGAGAACCAATTTTCTACCAACATTAAAGTATTTTAGAGTGATGGTGGAATCGAGTTTGTAAATCATCGCATGCGAACTCATGTTGCGTCAAAGGGCAATCATCATCAACTTTCTTGTCCTTACACTCCTCAACAAAATGGTCGCTCAGAGAGGAAGCATCGTCATATTACTGAGACAGGTTTGTCGATGCTCTTTCATTTTGTCCATTATCATTCTTTTTGGTATGATACATTTTTTATAGCAGTCTACATCATCAATAGACTGCCTACTCCGATTTTATTTGGTCAGTCTCCACTCTCTGTTATTTTTGGTACGATGCCTGACTACTCCAATTTTCATCCATTTGGTTGTCGAATTTTTCCGTATTTGAGGCCCTATGCTGCACATAAATTAGCACATTGGAGTATGTATTGTATATTTTTGGGTTACAGTTCATAGTACAAGGGCTATAGATGTCTTGATCCTCTCACAAAGAGGGAGTATATCACTCGTCATGCTCGTTTTGATGAGTTATTTTTTCCGGCTTTCCATACTTGTACTGTTACAGATTCATCATCACTGGATGTTTCAGAATTTTTAGAGCCTTCATCGGTTCCATCGGAAGTGTTTAAGCCATCTGCTCCTTCAGAATCACACATTAATTTGGAGGATTTGAATTTTCAAATTTCATCGGAAGCTCAGGGTTTTTCCGAAAAGTGTGTTTGTCTGCCACAGGGTGACCAACGGTGTGATCAACAGCAACCAGTGCCACCATCAGATTTGATAACACAGCCGCCGAAGATCCACGCACCGACCACCCCGACTGAGCATCAGTTTTACGCGCCAGTCACGTCGTCCACGCGACAACGAAACGCGCCACACGTCCTGACGCCTCCAGCTAAGTTGGCAGTCCCGATAAGTCATGTTTCCCCAACGTTGCCATCCTTGACATATTCCTTGAGTGTCGCGCCCATTTCCTTGGGTTCGGTGTCATCCTCAGGATCTGAATCCTCTCCTGCTCCGGGTTCCTCTTCCTGGCATTCGATGGCTACACGCTCCCGCACTGGATCTTACGGCTCACAGATATTTCTGATTATGACATTTCTGGTTTATTGAGTGCTTTATTTGTAAAGACCGAGCCACGTAGTCATCGTTTGGCTATCAAGGATCCAGACTGGGTTGCTACAATGGACTCCGAGATGGCTGCTTTGCGTGCTCAGCAGACATGGGAGCTAGTTCCCCAACCTCCCTACTTTATGGGTATATAATTTAAAGTACAAGTCTGATGGCTCACTTGATCGGCACAAGGCAAGGTTAGTTGCTCAAGATTTTTCCCAGTTACCTGGTTTTGATTATGAACATACATTCAGTCTGGTGGTGAAAGCATCTACTGTTCCTACTGTTTTGTCTCTTTCTGTCACTTTTAATTTGCCATACGACAACTTCATGTGAAGAATGCATTTTAAAATGGTATTCTTGACTCCTCAGTTTACATGGAGTAGCTTGCTGGTTACAAAGATTCTATGCGTCCTAATTATGTTTGTTGTTTGCGTAAGATCATTTATGGTTTGAAACAAGCTCCCCGTTCTTGGTTTCAAAGATCTAGTTTTTTTGGTTGGCCTGGGTTTCATATGCAGTTCTGCCTATACCTCCTTATTTGTATTTTCCCAAGGTGCCTCTCTACTTTATTTGTTGGTTTACATTGATGACATTATTCTAACAGGGAATGATGGTCATCTCATCAAGAATTTTATTGATCGTGTTCATCACGAGTTTAAGATCACGATCTTGGCATCTTACAGTATTTCTTGGTTTTGGAGGTTGTTCGCAATTCTGATGGTTTATTCCTTGGCCAAGCCAGATATGCCAAGGACATTTTGTTGCGCGCCAGAATGCAAGACTTGACGCCGGTTGCTATCCCTTTTGTAGCTTTTTCGCAGCTTTCCAGTAATTCCGGTAAGCCATTCGAAATTCCCACTCTTTACCACTCTTTGGTTGGTGCACTACAGTATTTGTCCATTACGCATCCCGATATTTCTTATGCTATGAATACTGTTAGTCTGTATATGCAGTTTCCTACTGATGACCATTACCAAGCTGTCACTCGAATTATGCATTATGTCCATGGTACAATGCACTATGGACTTCAGTTTAACAAGAATTCTTTCGCTTTTCCAGTTTGGATTATTCTGATGCTGATTGGGCTCGTTGTATTGAGACTCGTAGGTCTACTTATGGTTATGTCATTTTTCTTGGTGGCAACCTGGTTTCATGG
>JAULKM010100866.1:0-26172 GCA_032355605.1 Rubia tinctorum | reverse complement strand
ATTATACACGAAGAACCATAGATTTGATAACAACTACAAGCATTCTACCAAATGCCTAGCCATTTAACCAAACAAAGTATTCATTAGACTAAACCTATAACAAACAACATTCAAGATAGCTACATAACTTAGAAAACCAACCAAAAACCCTCCTCTTTACATGCTTTTATATATATATCTATCTATCTTTATTTAGGCTTATATTCACTCCTATATGTATGAACCCTTAGGAAAATCTCTCTTCTTTGTGGACGACCCCGACTTGCCAAACTATCTATTTAGTTGTATTTAGTAAGCGTATTGGGCTTAAAAATAGTATCTTTGAGAGGTACGGCGATGACCTCCCATAGAACCTTAACTCCTCTATCTTTTTTTATCTTATTTTTGGGTTAGGAGAGCCCAATATATCTCTCCTATCCACCAATGATGGATGCTTTAATTATAAAAATATTTTAAACAAAAATGAAATCATCTCATTAGTTACATAAATTTAAAATGACCCATTCTAACGATTAGTCGTTATAAAATGAGAGCTTATATACAAATTATAGTATGTCTAGGCCTTTAAAATAAAAATTGATTATTATGCTATATAGGCAACTATCACACTATAAAGTTGGCTAATGCTCCACATATATCACATATAATATTAAGCTCACGATTTTCATAAATAAAATTACTAGCTTAATTAAATCATTTTTTATAGTAATTAAATTTCAAATCATTTTCAGATGTTATTTTAAGATAAATTGCAGTATTATACGCTTGTGTTAAATTATCGCAACATGACCAATAAACGTGAAATCCCAACACTAAATTTTATTATGTATTTGAGACAAAATGTGATTTTTTTTTTTAACAAAGACAATGAGTGATCTAGTAATCACTCATTGTGCGAAAAAATACAAATCAATTGACTTCTCTTTTTAAAATTAAAAAACTCATCAATATTGTTACCCGCTCCTATACATTAATAAATAATGACAAATTTATGTCATTCTCACTGTAATATATGTATAACATATATATATACAAACAATTATATTATATGTAGGTTTTTTTTATTTTTAAAAATTCATATGATGTTACATATATCTAGGTAGTATTTACACATAATTTCAAAATTTAAAATAAATTACTTAGACCTTATTATAATTAAAATTAAAGATAATTGGTTGATTATATTAAAATTTCTTCTATATTATTATCTTATATTATTTTTTATGCTTTTTGTTTAGAAAAAATTTATTTTCTTACATTTCATCTTCATACTACTCTCATGTCAAATTGTGATTGGATAAATTATTTTATTAAAATATCTTGAATTTGATCGTAAAATTGAATTTAATATATATTCATAAATACCATTCCCCAGCATCTTTGGGCTGTGTTAAAACCTCCAAATATAGTTATTACACATTTAAAAAGGAAAATATCACTTTTCCTTTGGGGAGAGGATGAAAATGGATCTAAAAAGGTTTGGAAAAACTTTAAAATGTTGCTTTCTCTACTGAATAAAATGGTTTAGGCATTAGAAACTTTAGGGACATCATAGACACCTTCTAACTTAACTTGTGGTGGACATTTCAGCTAGAATTAACCCCTTGGGCACAGCTTATCTGGTCTTTACCTGAGAACAAAAGAATGTCCCAAAATTGATTTAGAATTTGTAAAATCCATGGCTTAGCTGAAACACAGGTAAGAATCATCCATGGTGAAGGAAATGCTAACTTCTACACATCAAATTGGACAAACTTTGGATGCTTGCAGAACTACCAACATTTACAAAAGGGTGTAATGCCTACCGATCTTTCCATTGCTGAGTTTGTGAAGAACAAAAGACATTTTTTGCCATTATTATCTGAATTTCCAGCTCACATACTTGCTGTTATACAGGAATCAACCACAAATGAAGAGAGGAGGGATAGACTGATATGGAAACCATCAGAGGATGGATGCTTTACTTACAAATCTGCTTATTAGGTGGTTGCAAAATCAAGAAGGCCACTCAGAATACTAAAATACATCTGGCACAAGAAAATGCCCAGGAAAGTTTCATTCTTCTTGTGGAGACTTGCTAACTCTATACTGCCATTTGATGACATTGTCTCTTTTTCTAACATTAGCTTAGCCTCTAAATGCCCTTTCTGTAATAATTGTGACACTATGACTCATTTTTTTAATTCGTGTGAATTCTCTGTCTCTGTTTGGAATCATTTTGAGACCATTATAGGATTTAGAACTCCAGCTCCCCCCTCTATTTTTTATAGACTATCTTATTACTGGACTAGTGAGGGAGATACAACATTGCACACTTGCATTATTATTTTTCTACCTGCGTTCATATGCTGGAATTTGTGGAAAATGAGGAACAAATTCATATATGAAGCTAAACTTCCACACTTGATGACTTTGATTGAATCAGTCAAAAAAGATATGTTTCAGACCTTCCATGCTTACCCTGTATATAGTAGTAAAAGTGAGGACATGTTTTGGTTTAAACTAGGTCTTACCCCATCACATAAATCAAAACAGATGCCTAAACTTAGAGTGGTTAAATGGCAAATGCCTACTTCGGATTATAAGGTAAATGTAGATGCATCCTAGACAAAGGCTACCAAAAGATGTGCATTGGGAGTGGTGGTTAGAAACAAAAAAGGAGAGATGATTAGAGCTCTCATAAAGTTAGAACGTGCGGAAACTATCTTACATGCTGAGATCATAGCTCTCAAATTGGTGTACCGGTTTGCTATTTGGCTGAATTTGAATAGTTTTAGTCTTGAATCGGACGGTACACATGCTATAGAAGTAATCAAGAATTTGATTAAGGCACCTTGGACAATTTATGACCAGGTTTCTGATGTACACTGCCTCTTTAAGTCTACTACAATCACACACACACTAAGACAGGGAAATAAGGTGGCTGATTATTTGGAAAATTTAGTGGATACAAATACTTCAATGGAAAAAGAACTTTCAATCCACCAACTTGACTTGAAAGCTAAGGGTATGTTGTCCTTAGATAAGCTTGGGATTCCTAATCTAAGATTGAATTGATGCTGCTCATGTTGCTCTATGAATTGTACAGAGTGAAACACAATTTTGCTATGGATTTATGCACGGTTACACGGTGGAGAAGGAAAACACTCGGAATTTGGCATGAAAGCAACAATGATCATGAGGTAGGAGGAAGAATTCTGAGGCAGAAAAAGGCAATCTAACGATAGTGAGTGGAGGAAACGGAGGAAATCCAAAGACGGAAGAAGACAACAACATTACATTTTGACATCAATAGGAGTATATAGATAGTGAACTATAACTATAACTACTTTTTCAGTGTATATTTTTTATCAAATGATACTTAGGATTTAGGAAAATTTAGAAGTCTGGCCGAATGAACAAAATCGACACAGAGGGTGGAGGTGTGACATTCGGAAACACTACCAAACATTTTCTAAATCGGGGTTTGCGGTAGGCAACCAATCTTAAGTTTGCATTAGGCAACCAGTTTGCCAAAATAGAAACTTCATGTACAAATGGCCCAATTATGGACCACGATTTTGATGTAACGATAGTTACATAGGCTTGGAGAACCTTATAAAATCTCCCCCATTTTTTGGGTTTCTTTAAAAAAAAACCAATGACTCAGAATGAATCCATCCAATAGTTATCTAAAGAAATTGGTTATAAAAGTCATTACCCTACACCAGATTGCAAAATGTGGCTGTTATGGGATGATTCAATCAACCTATCTATCATTCAACAGGATGATCAACACATATTAACCACATATAAACATTCAAATCTCAGAATGGAATGAATAGCTGCATTCATTTATGCTAATTACACTACAAAAGACAGGGAAAAACTATGGCAAAAGATTGAATCAACACAGATTGATTCACATAGCTTAACAGGAGATTTCAATGTTATACACAACACAGAAGAATATCTGTGACCTTCTATACTAGACATTACACCCACTAAAATTTTAACAAATTCTTAATTGATAACAATTCAACAACTTTACCCACTTCTAGAAGTCTATATACTCGAACAGGTATGAGACCAAAGGGCAGAGTTTGGAAAAGAATGGACGGATGTGTCTCTAATCAACATTGGTGGAGTACATTTCAATCATCTAAAATTAAAACACTGCTAAGGGAACAATATGATCAGTGTCCCCTAATTTTCCATTTAGCTGAAACAAACACTTTTATTGGACCCAAATCTTTCAGATTCCAACAATGTTGGATTAATCATCATTCTTTCCTTAATCTAGTTGAAAATTCATGGAATATCACCACAATACTAACTGGTATGGAGAAACTGATTTTCAAATTAAAACATCTCAAATAAGCTTTAAAAGACCGGAACAAAAATGTCTTTGGAAATGTTTTTTTGATAAAGTAAAAAATATTGAAGAGAAGCCGATGCAAGCAGAATGAGAACTACAAAATTTGAAAACATAAACAAACAACTTGATTATAATAAGGCAAAGGCTGAATTAACCTTAGCCCTAAAATATCAAGAATATATGAAAATTTTAACAGAAGGTGATACTAATTCTTGATTCTTTCACCAATCAGTTAAAATAAAACATAAAAGACAACTTATAACAGGTATTAAAAATTCACAAGGTGAATAGGTAACCGACATATCTGAAATAGGAATGAAGCTGTAAAATACTTCTCAGAACTATTAATAGAAGGGAATTCAGATCCTATAGATATAAATACTACATGTTTACTTCAAAACATTCCTAAACTTGTCAAAGAATCAATTAATTCTGCCATAGAAAAACTAGTCTCCATGACAGAGCTCACTAATATAATTAAAATTATGGATCCTGAATCAGACTCAGGCCCCAGATGGTTTTTTTTTCTTTCAGAAAACTTGGCACATAATACAAGAGGATGTACTATCAGCACTAAATGACTTCTTCAAGCTAAAACCTATACCAAGAGCAATGTTATCAACACTAATAGTTTTAATACCTAAAAGAGATGTTTGCTCAACTTTCAAAGATTATAGACCAATAAACCTCTGCAATTTTACACATAAATTTTTTTCTGAAGTAATTTCTAAATGATTAAAGCCCTACATGGATAAACTCATAAGCGCTGAGCAATCAGCTTTAATATCAAGCAGGGAACTTGCAGATAATGTGTTACTAATGCAAGAAATTAGTAATTATCTACATTGAAGGGCAAAATATAATAATATGATGATAAAATTGGACATGATGAAAGCATTTAATAGATTTTCTTGGAATTTTTTAAACAAAAATCTTAAGACAAATAGGTTTCTCAGAAAAGATTTTGAATCTAATAACCGGAAACATTAAGGCTGCTTTATTTTCCGTGCTAATTAATGGATACCCAAATGGTTTCTTTAAAACCTCCAGAGAACTAAAACAAGGAGATTCCCTATCTCCTCTACTTTTAATTCTAATGGCAGAAATTTTTTCAAGAAATTTGAATATTCTATTTCAATAATCATATTAAAAAAATATCAGATTCCCTGGTTCAATGTTAACAATATCACTTCTTTCTTTTGCTAATGATAAAGCAATACTAATGGAATATTCAAAATCTGGATTCAAAACCCTAATAGGTTTTCTAAATCTTATGAAATGGCCACAGGATAAAAGGTTAATTATGAAAGATATTCATTTTATCTATCCAAACATTTTTCTAATCATGAGAAGCTATAATTAAATCGGAATAAAAAAATGATGGCAGGAAATATGAAATTCAAATACGTAAGGTGTCATATTTTTACTGGCAGAAGTAAAAATAGGTACTTCGTAAGTATGCTGAATTTTATAAATGCAAATTAATAACTGGCAAAACAAATTATTAAATTCAACTTGAAAAATAATATTACTTAAACATGTTCTATCCACAATTCGACTGCATTTAATTACAGTTTCAAAACCAACCAAACAGATATGCTTTTGTATACTGACATACAGCAAATAGAAGTGAGTCATCCTTATCTCTGAACACTAGTCCTAAACCAGACTCTTTTGTATTGTAGTTCCATGAGGCATCAACATTACATTTAATTCCATTAACGGGCTTTCTCCATGTATCTCCCACTATATTTGGTTTTGCTGGTTTCAACCATAAAGGGAAATAACCACCAGATGCAAGCTCAATGTCATACTTATGGAAGATGTAAAATGGTTTTCCAGCATATGCATAAAAAATCATGATTTTAATATCCATAAGTAAGAGAGGCACACTAGGATTCTGATTCTCAAAGAAAAACGTATTCCTTGCCTTCCACAGATTCCAAATTGAGATTGAAACAATGTTGTGTATTAGTTGAGAGTGTATTGGTGTGAAACCAGTTTTTGTAAGAAAGAATGAGATTCTATCCCAGATAGAAATGAAAACTAGGGTCTGGATCCCTAAGAACTATTCACACCCTTCCAAACCTCACCAGCCAGAGCACACTCATTCATGAAATGATCAAGGGAATCAATGTTATAACAGAAAGGACATTTTGAAGGGAGCTGAAATCCAAAATGAGAAAGAATATTATCAAAAGGTAACAGTGAGTTCATGATTTTCCACATAAACACTGAAACCTTTGATGGTATTCTATTGCTCCATAATGCCTTAAGTGAAATAGAGGTACCTTTTTTCTCGGAGGGAGTTGTAGGCTGATTTGAAGGTGAATAATCCCTTAGTTTCTGGTTTCCAAATAAGTCTATCATTCATGTGATCATGTGTTTGTGCAGCCTGTAGGAATTCAAACAAAGGAAGATCAATTAGTTCAGTCAATCCAGGCATGAAGTCATATTTAAATTCTATGAAATGTGCTACAGTGCAATCAAGTGGGATATCAGTCATTTCATGATCTATTAGGTATATAAGGGGGCCTCTATCTGTCCAATTTGAATTCCAGAAGTTACATTTCCCTGTTCCATGTATAACCCTAGTAAGTTGTTCAGCAAAAACATTCACATGACAAATTCTTTTCCAATTTTGAGAGGATTTTGCTGTTTTTGGTAGGGAAGCAATGAAAGAAGTCCATGGTGCTCTCGCAATCTGAAATTTCCACCAAAGTTTAACCGAGAAGGTCTTGATTATTGTTTGAATGAATCTAAATCCCAGTCCATTCTCAGCTACTGGATAGCACACTTCCCCCCACTTCTTCCACACTTTTTTTTTCTTTAAGTCAGTAGACCCCCAGAAAAATTTAGAAAGTCTGCTTTTAATGAGCTTAGTGATGTGCACTGTTGGTTTCATAACAGCCCCGAAATGCTGAGACATAGAATATAAACATGAATTAATGAGTACAATCTTACCCCCCAGAAGAGAGCCATATGTTTTTCCAGTTATTTATCCTCCTTTCTAGCATTTCAATCAAGGGTTGAAAGTATAAAGATTTTATCCTACCATTAAAAATGGGACATCCCAGATATGTGAATGGAAAAGAGCCTTTTTTTCATTCCCAGGATAGACCTGATTTGCCCAAAATTTGAAACTGTGGCATGCTTGCTAGTGTAGAACTCACTTTTCTCATAACTTATTTTTTGGCCATATGTATTTTCAAAAACAGTAAGGAAACTTTCATTCTTATCAAATTCAACTTACTAGCTTGCATAAAAATGACTGTATCATCAGCATAAGAAAGATGAGAAATAGGGATAGCATTTCTAGGTAGAGCAAAGTACTGTAATCTTCCATTTTCAAAGATATAAGCTAGATTTCTTGTAAAAGCTTATGAGAACAAATTAAAGAGGAATGGAGAAAGGGGGTCACCTTGTTTGATTCCATGAGTAGCTCTGAAAAACCAACTGGATTACCATTAACTAAAATCGAGAACCAAGCCTGAGACAAGTTCTTCATGATGAAATAGACAAACTTACCATGAAATCCAAACCGAAGAAGGACACTATTGAGAAAAGGCCAGCTAACCCTATCAAATGCCTTCTTTAGGTCCAATTTTAAAATGCATTTTGGGTACCTATTTTCCTATCTAAGAATCTAACCATTTATTTTAAATAGATAACATTATCTAAGACATCTCTATTCTTAAGAAAAGCAGATTGGTGATTGGAAATTAGAGTCTGCATATATGGTTTTAATCTCTCCATTAAGATCTTATAGAAAATCTTATTGGAGACATTAGAAAGACTAATGGGTCTATACTCATCAAAGGAGGATGGAATGTCTTTTTTTGGGATGATTGATATCCAAGTACTAGAAATCCCCTTTGGGATCTTTGAGTTAGACATGAAATCATTTAAGGCAGCCAACAAATCTGATGAAATAATAGACCATGCTTTAATGAAGAAACAAGAAGAAAAGCCATCAGGCCCTAGGCTACTCTGTTTATTCAAACTGAGCACTACATGTTTCAGCTCTTCCAGTGTGACTGGTTTTAAAAGAGTGTTGTTGTCCTCATATGTTATCATCATAGGTATCTGAGATAGAAAGTGAGAGTAATACACTCCATCATCTAGTGCAGTGGAGGCAATGAGGAGGACAGTGTAATAGGAAACTACCTCTTGCTCGATTCCAGTAGCATCTTCTATCCATGATCCTGATGAGTTTTTTTATTTTGGTGATGCTTAATCTACTCTTTTTTTCCTTTAATACATTATGGAAATACTTAGTGTTACTATCTCCATCCTTTAACCACTTAATCTTAGCTTTATATTTCCAGAAATGTCTTTGTTCTTTGATAGCCCTAGTAAGCATATCTTTTGCTTTTTTGAGTTTGGTCAGTTCAATGTTTGAGTGATCATTGTCAAAAGCAATTTCCTGAGCTGTGAGTGCTTTCTCAGCTTCCAATACATTATTATGTATGTTTCCAAACACCTCTCTATTCTAGAATTTTAAGAATTTTTTTAATCTCAGCAGTTTAAGGTAGAATCCTATCATACCAATTTCAACTAAGGGAAGGATCCATTCTTTACCATTTCTAGGAATGAATCTCTCTTGAACCATGTATTTATAAATCTAAAAGGTCTAGGAGAGGATTTCATGGTACTGTCAATACTAAGGAACAAGGGGGCAGTGATCACTAGTCAGTTTATTCAAAATCTGAATAGATGAATTAGGAAATTTTGTTAGCCACAGTACATTACATAGACCTCTGTCTAGTCTCTGTATAGTAGGGTTCCTAAGTCTTCCATTAGTCCATGTGAAAGAGTTTCCTACTGTATATTTGTTATCTAATGCCATAGTGTCTATGAAGTGAGATAAGTCTCTAATACTTCCAATATTAGGTGTGCATTGTCCCTTATATTCAGTAATGGATGCAATGACATTAAAATCTCCAATGAAAAAAGTCTATGGAAAATTAATGTTCCTAAGATCATTCCACAAATCCAATCTCCCTTTCCTACTTCTCAATCCATAGACAAAAACTGCATCCATTGAAGAATTAAATTTTTGGCTATGTATTGAGACATGTAGGAACTGTAGATTGTAAGTTAGTAGAGTGACGATGAGCTGATCATCCCACATAATCCAAAATTTTCCATTTTCAGCTTGAAGGCAGTTTGTGAATTTTAAGATAGACATATAACCATGGCACACAATTTTCTTATGCGTGGTCTCTATAATGCATACAAGATGAAACATGTGGGTTAGAACAAGTCTTTCTAATATTTTCATGGAAGTGGTCATACCACGGATGTTACACACAAGCATTTTCATTTTTGAAAGATGTAATGACATTAAAAACAGAGTTTATGGCCTTTTGTGGAGGACCTCGTCATAATCCTATTTAGTTGTGTGAAATAAGTTTGCAATGTAGGACTTTTCTTGGCTAACTTTTTCTTTTGTGTAGCCACTGCATGTATTGTACTAACCTGGGGAGAACGTTCCTGATTTGATGTATCCTGTGTGTCTTCCACCTCTTGAAATTCCATTTGTCCCTCCTCAGGTGTGATAGGGTTAACCAGGTCACCCCACCATTTTCTTCCATTTGGAATGGTAGAAATCTGTTTACTCGGTTGTTCTACTTATAGTAGAAGAAGGTGTTTTCTAGTAAAGGAAATCTATGAGATGAGGATGTCTTACCAATATACAGAGTTGAATCATCTGTGGCATACAATTTAGGCTTCGTGAACCGGGCTGCTGATAATTTAGTTGTCCTATTATCTTTTTCCTGGCCATATTTTGTTTTGTCAGGGATTGTAATGGGTGATGTAGGAACCTGTATCCCCTGTGGAGCTCTGAAATTCTGCTGAGTATGCTCAATAGGTGAAACAGTGGGGTATGTATCTTTGGTGGCTTCACTCAATGAAGCAGTAATATCAATGGCTTGGAATGCATCCCCATCTATCTGGAAGGACTAGTTCTCTCCCTCCATACCTAAGTTCTGATAGTTTTATCCTTATCAATGGAAGAAACTCCCGATGAGCCAGCCTTATAAAAAACATTCAGCTTGTTTAAGAACCTATGAGACCATAGTACTTTTTGGGTGATGTATTTGCTGTGTAATATGCTCATTCCTGTCATTAGTCCCACCTCCTAGCAACTCAACATTTGATGAAGTATTATCACTGACTTAACCAGTAGTGTCCCTCACATTAGTCTCATGAGGGGCATTCGAAATCGATGTACCATTGACCTAACCCCCTTTGATTTATGCCGTCGCCGCATCCATCTTTATGAAGTTTCCTATTTGATTACCTATAGAGTGAATCATTGTCGTGTTGTAGAAGAAGAAGAAGGGTACCTTTTTTATGGTAACCCAAAATGGAACGATTGATGATTCAGTATCTGGAGAGAAATCGATTGTCCATTTTAACACCTTCGTGATTAAACCGTTCAGTGCCCATTGATCTTTGATCCAACAACGCTGGTAGTCATTTACTTCTTCGAATATGATGAGGACGTGCATGTAGTCTATGGAACCCAATTGAAAATTTCTTTTGAATTCAACCGATTTAAAAGCCTCATTTAGTTGCTCCATCGAAGGCTTTCCCTTTGTGAACTTTCCAATTAAGGCGTTGCTGTAGTGGGAAGCCAGCTTCTCGGTGTCATGGCGTGTAAAAATACAGGCTATTTCATCCTTATACTGTGTAATTGGATTTATTTCCTTGTTTTTAGGTAAGGAGGAGGATAGTGGAGGGGGTCAATTTGCTAATGCCTGAAGGAAACTCCTATCATGTGCAAGTCCACCGCGGTTGAGCGGTGGTGCCGCCATAAGCAGCGGTGGTAAGAAGACCGTTTATGACCGTTGTGGAGTAAATATTGTCAGGAAAAGGTTTTGTGAGAGACCTTATCATTTGGGAAGAAAATAAAAGCAATGATGTTGACTTCCTAGAGAGAAGGCAGAGAAAATTTTCTAGGGAGAGCCGAATATTTGCTAGAGAGACCTGATGTTTAGTATTATTAGAGTATCAACTTTTAAATTATAATTTATTTATACATTCAAAATTATAAAATTATTATTGTCATGTTTAAATTTTAGAATTTTACAAAATTATGAAAATGTCTAAAGATAAAATTTAGAGTAGTTGTATGAAGATAAAAATAGTTAGTATCTAAATTGGACAGATCAAGTAATAGTTTATCATTTATTAATTAAATTCAAAATAATTCATTATTATTCATATATTAGGTTAAGTAATAATTGACCATTGATTAATTAACCTCGAACATTTTCTTAGTTTTTAAATATGAAAAGTTAAGTACGAATTCACCCTTGATTAGATAAGGTCAAAGCTTAACTATTACAGTCAAACTTTAATATTATATTTTATAGGTTGAAACTTAAGTAAGGGTTCATCCTTAATTAGTTAATATTAAATCTTAGTTATTAGTGTTTATATGGTAAGTTAAATAAGGGTTGACCGTTAATTACTTAAGTTAAAACATTATTTACTAGTGTTGACCAGTTTTTGAGAATCCCGTAGCGCCACCGCTTAATTTCAGACAGGTGTTTGGAGGACTACCTCCTCATCACGAGTAGTTTAGTATTCATGAGAATCCTTATAATTATGTAGGGCATGATGCTACTAGCTCTCACGGCACAACTTCTCGTTTTAATATAACGACTTTGTACAGTCCAGTCGTGGGCCCCCACCTGGCCTGAGCTATGAGCCCCTGAGGCATAGTGTATCGGGCTATTCTTAACATCAAAGCCACTCTTGGAAGCACCCTGAGCATAGCCCCTTCAGCGAGCATTAGTCCTCGGGCTTTCAGTCGACCTATTCTCAACCTATATGAACTCATCAGCCGCACAGACACGATTGGGCGCAATCCTTGGGGGACTCCTTCTCCAGGATTAGGAATGGCTTGCACAGGCTTGGCATGCAGTTGGATCACCATGATTAGGACACATCGGGCAGATTTGACAGGGTTGACGAAAAACTGCCTCACTTTACGGAGGATATGTAACATTTGCAGGATGGCATCGGGTAGATCAGCAACAGGTTGGGCTAACTCCTCTTTGCATGCTACATTTCACGTGCTAACTTCTCATTGCATCAGGTAGATCAAGTAGGGCTAACTTTTCTTTGCATGCTACATTTCGCTTAGATATTTTCTCGATGTTTATTCGGGAACACTAACCTTAGAGGATGAAATTGATAAAGTTTTGTTTGATATTTACAAATCTAAGCATGATTCACCTAATCCCTTTGTTGTTTTTAAAGGAATAACTTTGTGTGAGGAACGTGTTAAACATATGAATCTTATGTGTTTAGAAATGTCAAATGTCTTAATGAGATTCTTGATGATGAAGAGATTTTACCCGTTATTGAAACTTTGCATGCTCTATCTTATATGGATGAACCGTGAAATGATACATTTGGGGTGATTGAAAATGCTTTAACTCTTATATTGTACACTAACTTGCAGTGGGAAAAGAAGCGGGTTAAGGTATTAATCCATCCTAAACCCATTCTGATTCCCAAAATCAACCCAAATGTATCAATAATTGAGAAAGATGAGAATTTTTGGCTTATCTCGCCAAAGATTAAGGGTAAGCCTAAAGTAATCTACAGACCCGTCCAAAAAGACGTGGTTGTTGGTGTTGTCAGGGATGGTGATTCTGGTGACCCATCAAACTCTTCTTTTTAGTTTTCTAAAAATGGATGAAATAATAAGTCGTGTGGACGATAATAAAAATACGGTGCTTATTGTTATATCTTCTATTTAAAAATATTTTCATTTAAAATTTCGGGAGTGTGAATTTTTTGTGTTTTTTCAAAAAATACAGTCATCTATTTGAAGCAGTACTGCTCTTGGTTTTGGTGTTTTGGGTGAAGGTGTGAAGAAGAAAAAAATTGGAAGAAAATTGTAGGGGTACCTCGTGCCAGGGAGTGACACAGGCAGTGCCACGCCATACGGGTCGTGCTAGAGTCCATTGGCACTAGGGTGAATCTGAATCCGCGTAAGCGCCTTGTAGCACTGGTACATCAAGCCTAGCACCCAGCCTCCACACCCTATCAAACCCAGCCCTCCCACCTATTTAAAGCCCCTTGTTCCCAGCCTCTCTCTCACACCAAATTCTTCTTCCTCTTCCTCTCCTAAATTTCCATAGCAACCCTCTCAACTATTTTAGCCATAACTCCTTCAATTTAATCAGATCCACCCCCATTAGGTACAAAAATTATCTTCTTTCTTAGTTCTATCCAACCTACTAGCCTTTAATCTCAGAAAACTTACAAATTTTCCTAGAAATTTCAAGAAATGTGTCGGGCAAAGAACTCAATTTTTGTCCCATTATGGATGTTGCGGTTTTTTTGACTCATCTTAGGAGGGATTCTGCACATTTTTTGAGCAAAGATCTCACCACAAACGACACTAGAGGTACGTGGCCAAATTTTTCTCTCTTCAAGAATTGGAAGTTCTGAAATTCTTATTTTGTGGGGTTTGCATGCTTCAATTTTTTGTGTGGCTATTTTGATTGATATATTTTGTGCTTAGGGATGTTTTTAATAATTGTGCTTCGGTGACTGTGATAGAGATTCTGTCTGTGTCTGTACTACACATATGTGTATTTATCATGGCTCGTAAACAGAGGGAAGAACCTAGTACACAATTTATGGGGTTGACCTCCCTCTCTTGGGATAAAAAGGAAAGATGGGGTTACCTAGTAGGGTGCCCCATGAAAGAGACAAAGTTTGTAGACGAAGAGACCCCCAAAAGTCTCAAAATCTACAAACATATCATGGTCCTACTAGGTAGGATTGGTATTAGGCAGTTTACGACTGTGTCAGCCCCCACCTATACGAGGTACACCTTAGAGTTCTTGTCTACTATTTTAAAGGAGAACAACAGGCATATGGAATGTAATGGGCGAAAGAGGGAATTTGACACAAGCAATTCTATTGATCGACCTAGTAGATACCATTCTTGCCAAGCTATTGATGTTGTAAATAATGTGAAGCAAGATATGTTTGAGTCCAATGTTGGTTGTTCCTCGAATGTTGCTATAGATGATGCTTTAACTTGTGTTTTGATTGCAAATGTTGTTAGTACTAATTTGAAGGGAAACAACAATGGTGAATGCTCTCGTGGAAAATCAACTTCCAATGTCCTTCGTATGCCCAAGGTAAAGTTGCTAAAAGTGGGGTTCCCTCCTTCTTGTGATATTATTTCTACCAAGGCGTCCTTTTCTTTCTAAAGGGACGTGTAACCTGAGGTGGCTACCTTGCTTAATAAAATTCTTTTGTATTCCCTGAGCAAAGGATGTGTGTAATTTTTAAGTGATCAAACTGGTGGATGAGTTGCCTCATACTGTTTAGCTTCTTAACCAATTGTTGTTCCTTGACAATATAGTCTCCAAGCACCTGCTGGACAATTACCCATGATTAGTTTTTGATGAGGACACTTTGTATGCTCTTTTTTATCACTAAGTCAAGACCATTAATGGGGGCGTCATATTCGGCTTTGTTGTTCATGTGCGAGATTTGGAAACGGAGTGCGTACATGTGCACATCTCTTTCGTGGCTAATTAACAACAGTCCAGCTCCGCATCCTTCTTTTGTGATGCCCCGCCAATGAAGAGTTTCCAGGCACTCTGGTCAACCTTATCTTTTCCTCTAGGATCTATCCCTTTACTGTTAGTTGCTAAGTCCGGATCTAGTTCTTTCGTAATGTCTACTAGGAAGTTTGTTACAACTTGGCCCTTGAGAGCTATTCTAGGGCAGAATGTGACTACAATGACCCATTTATTTAGCCAGTTGGACGCTTTTGGTTTGAAGAGGATTTTCTTGATTAGGTGGTCCGTGTACACCACAGTCGCATGGCTTGAAAAGTTAAGCCCTTGAGAGCTGTTCTGGGGCGGAATTTGACTACAATGACCCATTTTGTTAGGCAGCCAGATGCTTTTGGTGTTGGGAGGATTTTCTTGTTTGGCTAGTTTGTGTACACCACAGTCGGATAGCTTGAAAATGTGTACATGAATAAGAAGCTGAGATCAAATGAGTTGAGAGAATAAAGAAGAATTCAAAGGAAATTATGCTAGTAGCATTTTGTTTTCATTCGGGTGTGTTATACATTGAGGAAATGACACTTGTATATTTGTTTTTACACTATTAAAGAATGAGTTAGTACCTCATGATAACTCTAGGAGGCATTCCCCGCCTAGGTCCTACAGACTCGGGATATAACCTTCTGCCACAGTGGCAGAACTAGACCAAAATGTGAGGAGGGGTGGGGCAGGGCGGGGCAGGGCAGGGCGGGGCAGGGCGGATCATGGGTGAGGAGGGGCGGGACGATCCTGGGCGAGGAGGGGCGGGATGTATATTTACCCCTCATTCACCGGAGGTTGGGGGGGCGGCCTCCCCGGCTCGCCCCCCCAGTTCCGCCATTGCCTTCGGGCATTATCCTACGACCTTAATCGAGTAAATAACATAACCCAACCCAGTTTCCGAATGACTCCACTTATTGTTCGCAAAATAACCAAACACAAGACTGTCTCTAATCTATTCTAGGACACTTGTTCATTTAACGACCTCATGTTTACATCCCTGAAACAAATTGACATAGAACAATAATACTCCCCAGTGCATTCCCGGTCCTAGGATTAAATCATGCAAAGAATTAGACTAAGTGTACATCTTAATCTCATTCTTCACATAATCATAGCAAAAGGCATGAGTACAAATTAAGCATGATAATAAACTAGTGGAGAACCTTTTATTGAAGGCAGTGATCAAAGGCAGTTCTTGAGGAACCACCTTTGATGAGGATCCGAAGAGGTTTTGAGTTTAGAACAACCCTCCCAGGTTACACCATATTATTAAAGGAAGTTCTCAAATCGATCAAAGGTGGTTCCGCCTTTTATAAAACATAATTAAAGGTGGTTCTATTGTAGAACTGCCTTTCATTAGGATCAAAACGAGGTTCCGAGTTTGGAACTACTCTCCTAGGTCACCCATAAAGACCAACTACAAAGCCTATTAGATTAGGGTTTTAACTTAGTTTTTCCCCCTAACTCCCAAGTTTTTGGCCATCCAACCTTTCTCCTCATTTCTCTCTCCACCATTCTCCTTATTTCTCCCTCCGTTGTTCCCTTATTTTCCCTCTACCATTTAGCTTTTCTCCATCGGCCTCCATCATCACCCTCACACCTCTCTCCACCATTGCCCTCACGTCGGCCTCCACCGTGCTTGCACCGCTGCTCTCGCCTCTGTTGCATCGCCGCCTAGAGAAGGTTTCCGCTGCGTCGCTGCTTGGTTTTCACCGTCGAGCTTCCTGGAGAAGGTCTCTATTGCATCACCATTGGAGAAGCTCCACCGTATCAAGGATGAATAAGCTTCGCCACCCCAAGGATGAAGAAGCTCCGTCGTTGGTGTTTTAGGCTATTTTGTTTTTGTTTTCATGTTGTCCAAATTAAGCTTTTTGCACCGCTTTGATTCATTTTGTTTTTGTTTTTCTTTGCCAAATTTTATTTGTCCATATCCAATTTTGATTTGCTACTGAAGTTTTTGCTTTTTTCGAGGCTGCTAGAAACCAAATTAGGTTTCCGGTAACCATTTTTTAGGACATCAGATTCAAGTTTCAAATTCGGAATCTATTTCGGATCCAGTAGAAGGAGGTTTTCAAAACTATTTTTTATCGGATCGATCTAAGACACTACCGGAGAATAAATTTTCCTTCAATGGGCCCTTTCTCCAATAGTGATATTAGATAAAAAAATAAACATGAATATATGAATCTCCCAAATAAAGAGTTAATACATGCTTACAAATGCTCCCAATTCATAAATTAAGAAAAAAGAATCAAAATCACGACATTAATGGGTTTGAATGCATCGATACAGTGATATAAATGAAGAGTGAGAGAGAGGGAGAGAGAAATATGTTTTTTACTATTCAGATCATCCTTCCTTTTGAAACTAATGGATAAGGACCACTTTATATAGTGGGAAGAGAAAGAAAGCTAAAAACCCCCTGGTCAAAAACTTTGTAAACAGGGTGGCACTGACCATGCCAGTGACTTTGGGAACGGATCGTGCATAACTGCACGACTTGTTCTCCGGGCCTTATTTTCCAGCGTTTGAGCGGCACAGGCTGTGTATATTGTACGGTCCATCTTTTGGGATATCCTTCAAAGTTTCCTCATCTGGCATGGACCGTGCATCTCTCTAGGCAGTTTTTGTGGAATGCATCGTGTAATATGGCACGGTCCGCATCTGTAGAACATTTCCTTAAAGTTTTTTTCTCATTTTTCCTTCTTTCTTGTTCCACTTCCTTCAATATTCTACCATCATGTTCAATGGCCTTCATCCTTCTACCAATCTTGCGATTGACCTTCTGTCTACTACCATTCTCGCGAATGACCTACTGTCATGAATGATCTACCAATAAGATCACAAAAGTACATCCAGACACTCATGGAGATAAATTTTCATTAGGCTACAAGTAGTTCACAAAATAGGAAAGTTAATATAGAAAACTAAACAAGATGGTTTCAACTCCCTCTCTTGAAAAACCTCATGAAAAAACCTATTATGTATGATTATTTATTGGAAATAGTTTTTTCACAAAATATATGTTACGTCGAATGTAAAAAGTCCTAAAATAGAGAAATATTATTTTGATCCACAATAACGATAAAAAAGGTATTAAAATCTCACGTGACAATACTCGTATTTATATAGTCACAAAATTTTACAACATAAAATATTCAAACTTTATTCGTGCATTGCGATATTAATGGACCTTATTAGTGGGATGGATGAAGCAGTAGCAAATATCATTAAGGCCATGGAAGGTATTAGGCTAGGGCAACCAGAACCTTTCTTGGCGAAAGAGATGGCCTTCTTCCGTGGAGCAAAGCCTTGTTATCAAAAAAAAGTACATCTCCTTTTTCCCATTTAAATTGAATGCTTTCTTCTTCCATAATCTCTAAACATCTTTTCACCATATTTTCTGGTATTTCACGTCCGTCTGCTATTGCCACCGTTTTACCGAGAAAACCAGCTAGTGAGTTGAACCATATCCTTCTGTCTTTTCTTCCACTGAACACCTGGATTAGGGGCATTGGCCCAACTATTATCTTTACCCCACCATAAGAAATCCACTCTAATTCCATTCCTAGAATTTGTCCCCTGCATGTTAATCAGTTTAGTAAATAAATTTTAAAAATATTATCTATCTAAGAAAAAGGCAAAATCTACATTTTCAAAACTCAAATGAATATCTTTCGAACAATTATTTTAGCATTCAAACAAATGGAAGGTTTCTAGTTTCTACATCACGTACTTTTTACTGCCATTGGAACAAAATAATAAGGATGTAATATGTAATAACTTGAGGAGGATGTGATCAATCCCAAGCAAGATATCTTCCACGTTAGTTAGAAATTCAAAAATCTTGGTTTTGATTTTTTTATGCAACTGAAGTGTAAATAAAGAGGATGACAGAATATATAATCCATGCTAGAAACATAATTTTTCTAGGCTTTTCTTTTGAAACTAAGTATGTAGGCAGTAAAACTGTTTATATATACTTGTCAAAGGTATTCTGAATTATATATGGAATGCTGAGTGTAGGGAATTTGGGACTCAAAGAATCTATTCTTTTTTATTTCAATTCAATTTAGTTTTAGTTAGTTAAAAATTAGGCTTATTTTGGGTGGCTTTCATGTGTAAGTTCAAGTGAATATTATATAATCAAAGTAATTATGGATGAATAAAAATTAATTGAATTTACACCTTGAAATGTTGAAAAATCGAACTGACCACATGTGTTCATTTCTTTTATAGTTACCAATTTTGAGAGTTTTAAGAGAATAATTCAAATATATTTTAGCTATTTTTTTTATATTCGATTGCATGGTATTCCTTAATTGAAGCGAGTGTGATTTTGTAAATATTTCCTTATTTTAAAATATTTCATTTAAAAAATATACGATTAATGAGGAAATTTTGGTTTGAGTAATGATATTCTCAATGAAAATTCATAGTGAAACATCATAGTTAATGACATAGCATTAATGAAAAAACCAAATCAATAATCACATTCCTTAAAAGGTGCAACTAACCATGAGTATATTAGTCTTTTCTCACCTGCCACATCACTAGGATGGTTCACTATGAATTTTCATCGAGAATATCATTACCATCAATCAAAAAAATTAGAAATACTATATTTCATTGATTTAAGATATCAACTAGAAATATTTATTGCACGCATTTCCATGTTTAAGGTCTCAACATCTAGTATAGATAGAGTATCCAGAACACCAGAAAACTTGCCCCTTTAAAACTCAATCATTCTCTCTCCTATACTTATCTCTCGAGTCTCAATCTCTTTCCCTCCGACTCTATTAAGTTTGTTGTTCTATTTAGACGGTGATAGTTTTCTGGCTTTTACATGAATATGAGGTAATTCCGCGTGTTAGGCTTGATGTCCAAATGGTTATACCCTATTTAACGATATCTATGCATGACTCATTTGTTTCAAGGGCTGTAAATGTGATTCATGACTCCGTAAGTTATGTGTTTCCATGCAACATGTTTATTGCTTTCGAAATATGTCATTTGTTTCTTATATTTATGTACATGTGGATAGTAAGTTGATGAATGTTTATCATTCTATGCATGTGTAATCACATTATTATAATTTATGTTAGTGAAATTTATTTTTTTATTTAAAATTACATGTTGATTTAGTAGGTAAAACTCGTTGTGTGGGTTTAGACCAAAACATTTGACCAATGGAATGACGACAATGATGTTTAGCCAATGATATCAAATCAATGAGAGTGATAAATGTATATACGCTAAGTGTCATGAAAAAAACCATGTCATTTACGTCTTCGTATTGATAATCTACTCACTGACAGTAGTATTGTTACGATGGTTCAATCAATGAAATATGACTCATATTCAGTGCAATGACTCTAACGTTGTTAGAACTTTTGTGTAATTGAAATATTGAAGTACTTAATGTATTGTATATGATATGACATTTCTTACACTAATCATCAGATGAGACACTATTAACTTATAATATTATCACTGGAAACAAATTATGCGTGATACTCATGGGTATGAGTTACATTGTGTAGGAAAATGAACATCTATCGCAAGATTCATAAGGAAAATCTAAATCCATCATTTTGGAAAAAGTTGGTCAAGATAATGAATGGTCGTGCCATTTTGTGGAGGATATTCTAGGATGATAAACACCATGTGTATGGTGATTTGTGTATGTCAAAGCCATATCGATAATTGTGTATCTCGTCATGTAAGACACAAATGCTATACCATTATGCAACAATTCTCAATAGAAATTATCACAATTGAATATGTAAGTTCCAAAGATAAGGGTTGTGAAGATATAAAGAAAGGACTAGAGACAGTTCTTTGTCAAAAGAATTGTGGAAGTGGAAGTTAGTTGAAAACTCATTAAAAAAAATTGGACCAAGTCCAACAAAATATGGGTTACATATGTGGACACCCATTCTAGTTGAGTGGATATTTAAAGGGACACTAGTGCAAAATATGGCTATTAACAGTATGAAAAATGGCTTTAGACGGTGGTTTCGAACCGTCATCCATGGCACTGCCGCAAAACGTGTGTGGTCGTTAGATGCAATACCTCAATCGCCGTTAATTATTTTCTTCCAAGATGCTTCTGAGGGTTCCGTTGAAACTTATTTTTTAACCGCTGACTATTGTTGCGACATCACAAAAAAATTTAAATCACTTTTGATTTTGGAACTAGCCTCAGAAGTTTATAAAAAAAATATGGGTTTTTTTGGTTTCAACGGAACCAAAAAGCCCAGATCTACCATATCGTCTCATTCTTCATATGAGCAGAGATTGACATTCATCTTCAACACAACACAAACATGGTCATCCTCATCTCTTACACTCATATCAAACCCACCTAAAATCAAACCCATAACAATTTATATGTCACAATAATCAATCCACCTTGAACAATAACATACATCAAAATCGATAGGTGGGTTTATCATTAAGAACTTCAAAGCGAGAAGAATCATCCATGATAATATGAAGTTTATCAACCCACCTTCTTCATATTTGAAGTCGCCGCCACGTAGCATTTAAACAAAAAGGAGAAAGTGTTCGATTTGGGGAGGATGGGAAGAAGAAGGAATAAAAAAGAGAATGAAGGAATAACGAAAGGAATGATGAAAGAATGAAGGAAAAATAAAAGGATGAAAATAAATATGGAATGATGAAAGTAAAAAATAATCGCACTCTATTATAGAAGTTGCGTATTTTCTAGGGTTTCTTACTTTAATGTACTGCATAAACCAGTTCCGAAGTCAGAACCTAGGGGTGGCGAAATAGACCTATAACCTGTGGTCAAACAAGTTTCTATCTTTAAACCCGAGTGGGTATGGGTAAAATGGGTAATGAAAAAAATGGGTAATTAAATATATGGGTCGGGCAGTTTGGGTTCACATGTTGACTGCTGATTGGAAAAATGAAAAAAAAACATGCAGCTTTACCCATTTTTATTGTTACCCATGAGCCTTTTTTTCACCCACCCTCTAGTCCCTCCTTCTCGATCAATCAAATCTTCACCCATTTCTCCACCACCTCCACGTCACAAACCCACCATCCTCTCCTTCAACGCTAGCACCACCTCCAGCCTCTGCTAACCTATTTTTGTTTGTTTAGTGTTTGTTATTCTTTACGTTGTTGGTCATTAGTAGTAGTGAAAAAATATTGGGAGATTATTATACCATAGGGCTCATATTGGCTATGTTGTCTAGCTTGTTTATGGGAGAAGCTTCATTTTGAAGAAAAATGATCTTAAATGTGTTGCCGCTACTTCTGCCTCTCAAGCAAGTTTTTGTCCTTATCTTTTTGCTGTTTGATTGTGTAAAGCTTACATTTTTATCATCTGGGTTGATTTTCATCCAACTGATGAATCTTGGAAATTAGTATCCTACTTTACCCCATTGTGTGTTTTATGGATTGTGATGCTTGGTTTTTTTTCTGGAGAAAGTGGTCTCAATTTTTAGTTGCTTTTTTGGTTTATCAGAGTTTTGGGTGTGAAAGTGTTTACTTTTGTTGGGACTTTACATGAATGTTAATTTGTTGATTTCGTCCTGCAGTCTTTATTTTCTAAGCATGTGTGGTTTGTAAGAACTTTATTAAATCACGGTCCTCTTTTAGAGTATCCTAAGTAACTTTGAAGGCATTTTGAGCATATTGTGGTTCAATGAGTGTTAGAATTGCCAATTACATGCTGAAGATAATGTATAGAAGTTACCATAACATTTCTGTTTATTTAAAAATAGGTTTCAAATTTTTATGTCAACTCATATGGGTTTATATTTCAACCCATATGGGTTGAAATTCGTAAATTTATCCATTTTTATCTGCAGGTTAAGCGGGTTTCAGTCCGACCCTTTTTTATCATGTAATAATATGGGTCAAAATGGATCATACCCACATTTGAATTATCAATATACCCAACCCATATTCGACCCGTCCACCCATTTGTCACCCCTTTCAGAACCTCTTCCAAAAATATCTTGGACGTGCCTTAAAATAGTAATTTTTAATGCATATTTTTTAAGGATTTCTTAGACGGTGGCTCAACCTCCGTTGTTAGGGATGTGCATGGGTCTAGAACCCAACCCACACCCATAGGTTCTAGACCCGTTTGGTCATGTATGGGTCCAAAAAATTTAGACCCATCGGGTCTGGGTCCGGGTATGGGTCTAGATTTTTAAAATGGGTTTGTGTCCGGGTCTAAAATATTAAGACCCAAACCCAACCCGTAGACCCATATTACCTTAACTATACATATTATTTACCCTAATTTATAAATTACTTTCATATTCTCTTTGTATTTTATTTTAAAATAAACAAATAATGTGTGTTGCATATTTGTTTTCTTCAAAAAATTATTTATATCCATATTGAACTTGAAATATTTGTATTTGAGATAATACATATTTTATTTAGTGGAGAATTTTTTTTAAAAAAAAGTTAGACCCATTTGAGTCTCATTTTGGACCCAAAACCTGTTTAGACCCATCATGTCTAGGTATGAGTCTAACTAAAATTGTTTAGGGTCGGGTCTGGGTCTTATTAGACCCGACCCCGACCTGACCCATGATCATCCTTAGCCGTTGTCTACTTTAGTGCAATTTAGAGGCATTTATAAAATAACCGTCGACGTCAAAATTGAATTCTGAAGGCACTTCCTCCTTTCGAAATTGCCTTTAAATGGTAGGTTTTAGTGCATTTGTAGAGTTTTTTAGAAAGTGATTCAAACACTATTGCCTAATTTAGTGCACTCCAGACATATGTTCCAACTTCGAAAGTGCCCTCGGAAAAGGAAGCATCATACAACACTTTCAACAGTTGTTCAAGCCCAATCGTCGTTGATCATACTAAGTTAGACGGTAGTTATTCTCCAATCACCATCTAACAGAGTTTTGGAACCATCTATTATCAATCCAACTACCTAAATACATGTTCAGAGTTTGGAACAAACATTAGAATGTATTTCTTGTGATTTTTTACGGAACAACCGCCTTATGGTGTCGTTAGTGGTCATTCTTCCACTAGTGGCGCAACTAAACCGCTAAGACCTATTACGATTATTGCGGGGGATTCATTCCTCTGGCTTATTCTTATGATTAGTGTGTGAATTGAGGGTAAGTAATACTCCCTCCGTCCCATGAAAAAATACATGTATTTTATTTTCGTCTATCCCAACTAAAAAATTACCTAAATGACAAAGAATGTTTGGTTATATTCTCACGATGTCATCTTTAAATTTAATAACTTTTATACTAGACCCACTACTTTTTATAAATATCCCTACTTTTTTCACAATTATTCCTTGCCACATCATCTCCCCTAAAAGGTAGATCAAAAAGTAAATATGTCATTTTTTCAAGGAGGGAGGGAGGGAGTAAACGTTAATATTAGCGGCCTTAAATATGTAGTACTTGAGTGGAGTAAATAGTTTAGTGAACTGCTTTTAATGAAAGAATCACATATGTAAGCAAAGTGTTTCCACTTAAAAATGGAATTGTTGGGATGCAATTCCATGGAAACCTTGCCAGAAAATATTTCAAACAAGCAAGGGGAAGTTCAAGGTTATAAAGTCCACTTTGTAACTAGTGAGTTAAGTTTATTCTCTCAAGGGAAAATTCAAATGATAACACCTACTTATTATATACATCATCAATGCCGTTAATACAAATCTATTACCAAGTCAAACTTCTTGTTTGATGTGTGCTACTTCCACATTATCTTTGATTCATTTGGGGGATTGTTGGAAAATTAGTCTAATTTAGAGTGGATCCCATATGTAGGTGCTAGTGAATATTATATACTCAAAATAAATATCGGGTAAATAAAAATTAATATATGAATATACACTGAAATGTTAGAAATCGGAATTGATTGTACATGTTCGATCTTGTTGAAACACCAATTTTGAGAAACTAAAGAGATTAATTTTTTTTATTAATTAAAATGTATATTCGTTGATTGTGTTATGTTTGATTATATGGTAATCCATAATTGAAGAAGATGTGATTGTAAAATATTTTCTTGTTTAAAAGGATGTGATTAAATAGAGAAAATATCAGTAATTACTGAGGAATATTTTGATTCCTTAATATGATTCCGTCAATCATAAATGTTTTGAAGATATTAAATTTATTTAATTGCATAAATGACTCAGAAATACTCATTGTCTAGTATAAATAGAGCGTCTAGAACATCAGAAAAATCACCTCTTTACAAATTTGAGCTTCTTTTTCCCAAACTCTCCTTAGTCTCTCCTGCCCTCCAAATCTATTGAGTTTCATGGTTTGTTTAAACGCTGATAGTCTTTCACTTTTGCTTGGTTATGAGGTAATTCTAAGTGTTGGGTTTGTTTCATGGATTGTTTTACTCTAAGAAATGTCCACACTTGACTCATTTTTTTTCAAGGGGAGCAAATATGTTTAGTGATTCTATCATTTATGTGTTGCATGAAACATGTTTATTACTTATGTAATATACACTTGTTCTTATACTTTAAGTATATTACATGTGGGTCTTTCATATTGTTATTGTATGAATAATAAATTAATGAATCTTTATCGCTCGATGCACCTTTAATTAAATTATTTTGATTTACATTATTAAAATTTAATTTAATTTTCAATTTCATGTTAATTTAGTAATTGTTCTGGAAATATTTGCAAATAAATTAGTGTAAATATATCAATTTTCATCGACAATATGTAATTATTTTTTAAAAGAAAAAAGGAAATTAAAACTGTGATTAATTGGATATGTAGGAATCTAACAATATATTTTAATCGATGGTACGTAATTCAGAATGTAAAGTTTGTTTTAAACCACCTAACGTTTAAACACTGTCATTTATAAATAATATAATTATTAACTATAATGGGGTGGTTATTTGTTTTTATTAATTGTAACGAGATTTTCCTATTTTTGAGAAATATATATATATATATATCAAATTATAAATAATTATAGTCAGACTTTAGATTTTATAAGAATAAAATTTGTCATGTCTTGGTTTACCTGTTGACAGGTTGCGGCTTAACATGTTGAGGATACAACAGGTTGCGGCTTCTTTACACATCTAAAGTGGTGGATCCTTCAGAAGTACGGGTTCTTAATGTGGTTTTTGCCTTATAACAAGGCTGAGATAGCTGTCATGTATCTCCTCAAACTTGTACATCTTTTGCCAACATTTCTTGTTCA
>JAULKM010100865.1:0-10360 GCA_032355605.1 Rubia tinctorum | reverse complement strand
ACAAATGCTCATGAAAGAGTAAAATAGAGTCTCACTACATGGGTTTTGAAGCTTCAATCAATTGCTCCCAAGTGATAAGTTTAGTTAACACAAATCATACTAACATTCATGGATAAATTCACACATAAACAAAGAGAAAAAAGATGAAAGAAAAGCATAAGTTCTTGAGAAAGGGAATTCGGCCAAAGGGACAGGATATGATGTGGGTGGCCAAAAATGGCTTTTATAGTACAAGAGAGAGGAAAATAAAGATAAAGAGAAAAAGTGCAGCATGTGTCGCTCGGGAAAAATGGCTTCGCTCGAGCGGGCTGCTTATTTTCAACCTTTTGTGTCGATTCTTCTTTTCTTTGTCTTCTTTTCTTTGTCGCCTTTTCTTCTTGCATTCAAATATTTGATTCTTCTTGTCTTCAATCTTCAATACTTTTTTTGATGACTTCTATCTTCGATATCTTTCCTTGTCCCACAAAAATCCCTAGAAGACTTATAAGAGGATAAAAATTGCTCTTAACTCTCCAAAAAGAATTTCTAGGCAAAACTCAAGATTTGGAGCACAAAAATCCACAAAAGTGAGTCCAAAATGTCCTAAAACTACTACATAAAATGAACACATCAATATACAAAACCAACAAATAATCGTATACAAGAGTCGGTTTATTGTATTGGTTATCCAAAAACCGTATTTTAAATTTGGTTCGGGTTATTCAATTTTTTGTTGGTTTGCGATTTTCGATTTTCAATTTTTTGCCCATCCCTACTGTGCTCATGGTACCCCATGGACACCATATAATTTTCCATTGTTTAAATGAGTAAATTACAATTTTTTTGAGAATATGGTATTAGTGTCGAGTCCGTCTCTTGAAATACGGTCTTCCATAAGCTATGGAAAGACCAGGGAATCAAGCACAATTTTACCACAAAAAAATTTATGGGTTAAAACACAATTGAAATCAGGGTCAAATTCGGGTTAAAAGCTATTTGGGTAAACTCACAAGCCAACAATATTTGAGTTATTTTTAGAAACATTTCATAATTAGAGTAAAACATATAAGTTTTTGTTAGAAACATTACATATTTAGAGTAAAACATATAAATTACATGTTTTTAATGTTTCTAACCAAAGATCAAATGTTCCACTAGCATAAACTGCAGAGTATAAACACATAAGTTCATAATATTCTAATTAAAATTCACCTTTCCATATGCCTATAGAAATACATTCTTTCCCAAAGTTTTGTCATTAGTGTTTACTTTTAAGTAGAAGTGTTCAAATGCGAACACTCAAAATCTAGGTATTCATATGTTATGGTAGATGAAAATGCAATATGTGGACCGACTGAAAAGAATTGGGTACTTGAAAGTGCGGTTACCTAGTCTTTTCAGGTAAGATAATAAGGTACTCGCTGATCCATTTTAAAATGCAATTTTGAGATAATTATCATTTTCTAACATAAATTTGTATTAGTGCAAGAAAAATGTCTTTGCAATAATGATATTGTAGTTCACAATTGAATTCTTGTGATATCTTCGGTACAACTGATTATCACCCGTATCATTTCCAAATTTAGCATACTCCTGATCACTAAGAGTAACAAGTCTGTAATTTTCAACATCATCATTCCCTAATTTGGATGAACTTAACAAATTTTGCTGAGGTGGCATGAAAATATCATTTTGTTGAGATTTTATTTAGTGGAAAGTTTATGAAAATTTGATATGAAATTTGTTATGGAAAACCATACCAAAATATTTAATTGGGCCTACTGCTAGTATTGAGAGAGATCCACAATTGATATATCTTCATCACCAATCAAACATATTTCAAGTAGATGGTAGTAGTTTGGAGAAGTCTACAAGAGTGGGAGTATAGGGTTGCAACATTGAGCACAACTGGAAATTCAAGGCTAAAGGAAAGGGCCAGGATTGAGAAGGAATAATTGGAAATACTAGGTTTGAAAGAGAATGATTAGAAATTTTGTACATGAATATTATGTAGATTGACATTATTTAATAATTAATATCAAAGAGGTATGGGCATTTGGGACTCGTGAGTAGATATGTAGAAAAAAAATACTATCTAATATTAGTATTAAATAAATAAATTTAAATTTTGTCGGGTATCCTAGGTAACCGGCAGATATCATTTGTGCAGCTCAGGCCCGTACCCATTAAAATGTCTCACGGGTCAGACACTCAAACTAAAAAGCCTTATTGTTTTATTTTGAGCAAGCGGGTCGACAAATCGGATAATTTTAACACCCTTACTTTTAACTAATAATTACAACTAGTAATTCTCCTTAAAATGGAGGATTGACATTAGACTTGTTTTTATAGCGTTGCATGATTGAAATATAGCAAATCTTTCCAGCGAGGTGATGATATGTTAGTCTGATTTCTGATTGGGTCGCTAGGCCCAATCTCTTAGGTAATAGAAAACGGGTTGGTCTTGGGCTTCAACACGCAATACATAAGAGATTTAGTTATAGAAAATCAATACTAGAGTTTAAGCAGTATAAATGCAAATGTATATCATTTATTTTATTCATTCACTATTTATTTACTTGAGAGGCAAGACTGACTTTAACATCGACAAGTTTCCCCCTGAAACACTTTGGGGCTAGTTTTCTTGCAGAATAAGGATGAGTAATCTGGAGCGCGCTTAGATCGGGTCTCAAACACAACAATTGACACGTCCGGTGGGACCGATTAAGTCAGATCTAGATCCCTCGATTTATGTCCACTTCCACAGCCACTACTCAAAGGAGTGTGAGATTAAGGATCAAGAGAAACATGCGCAAGTGACGAAGTCCAGTCCCCTTATAGAAGAAAAATAAAGATGGCTGCTATCCTTACGTCACAGTCTCGTTGAGTGTAGGAGTGAACCCGGTCAAAGCCTCGATAGGGCCCAACTCGGTTGCTCCCGTCTTCGAAGGGTCACAAGCTGGGGCCGCAGGATTGTCGACAGAACCGAAGGTGGCTATAGAACCTGGGGCAGAGATTGTCACCATAATGCCGATGCAAATCCCTTTGCTTGGCTCGAGAGGGCTTGTGGATGGCCAATTCATGAAATGTTATGGTGATTCGTATATCGAGGCTCACAAACTGAGGGTTCAAGAGAATTGAGGCATGAGAGATGGCGCAGTGGCAGGATCACAGCAGAACTTAGCACAAGTGGCGCATATGATGATGACAGCAGGATACCAAATCACTCCCCCACCGGTGATGCCCAGATCATCGAGGGTTGTGATATCCTTGATGCCTATGCAACCGTAGGCAAAATCTTTACCTCAGAAAATGATGGGAGTTTCGTACTTGGGGTATACGAGTGAAGCCGTTCAACTAAGGCCACAACCTTTATTCCATGAGCATACACAAGGAATGTGATGCTCGATGCTTGATTCAAAGCTAATGGTTCCATTTCCTGGCTTTAAGCAGGGGTAGGTAGCAATGTCATCTTTGGGAATTCAAGGTCAGATGAACCCCGTCACATATGGTTATGGGAGTTATAGTTACTATGGCAAAAAATTTATGCCCCTCGAGTATCCGGGAAACACGGGAGCAGGACCCTATCCGGGGCACATGGTCTCTCAACCAATATATGCCTTTCCTTACATGGAAGCTCAACGAGGTTTATATCAGAGTAGGAATATTCTGTCGGGAGAAGAAGCTGGAGAAGCTTTGGGGAGAGAGTTAGATGGGTTGATAAGGCCAACGAGGCAGGTTTCCGGATCTCCCTTTAGCCCGGTGATAACCACGGTTTGATGACCACATGATACGAAGTCGCCAGAGGGGCTCCCAACTTATGGAGATTTGGATCCACATGAATTTATCCAAACTTTCCTCAGTTTGATAAACTCCCAGAATTTTGATGAGAGGTTGACATGTAAGCTCGTAGGCAAGTTATCTTTGATGGAAAGCCCAAGAGTGGTTCAATAAGTTACCCAAGGGCTCCTTGCATTTGCATGGATACTTCAGTGTGGCATTGTTAAGTCAATATTGTCAGAAGAATATGTTTACAAAGACGCTAACTGATTTGTACCATACAAAACAAAAGCAATGGGATTCTATTGTGACATTATAACATAGATACGTTGACAAAAGTTTGGGAGTCATTAAAGGAATAGAGAACGAGGTGATCCATGGGTATTTTATAAGAATGGAAGACTAGGAGTTGTACAAGAAGTTAACGGCAAAAATCCCTCGAATGCTCCAACAACTTCAAGAAGTGGTGGAGCAACATTCAAAGATTGAGGAGAGGCGACTAGGGAGAAAAGATAAAGGATTATGGAGAAGCATGTGAAGCCCAATGAGCACCATGGAAACAGGTCAATGGAGATGGTAAGATTGGGCTTCAAAAGGTACACGCTCATACGACGTTCCCAAGCTAAAATTTGGAGTATTTATTGGGGTGTATTTCAAGCACCTCCACCATTGAGAGATGCAAATGGGGAAATTGCCGCAAGGGGAGCTATAAATAAATATTGTGAGCACCATATGGCTTATGGTCACCATACAAACGAATGCTCCCACCTCAAGATGGAAATTGAAATATGTGAAAATGAAGACCTTCTCAAGGAACCTGACCTTCAAAAACCGTTTTGAGATGACCATTCAAAGTAGAGAAATGAGCGCAAAAATTGGAAACCTTACAGGAAGAATTTTATTGCTGGGAACTAGGTTGATCGAGGGCCTCGGGGTTAGAAACATGAGCACCAAGAAAAGCCGCCCCGAAATCAACGTGTGGAAAACCAGAACAGGAATGAAGGAAACACTGTTGTTCACAAGGTGATTAATGTCATCAATGGGATCGTAGGGTAAAGGTCTTCGAACACGGTTATGAAGACCGACTAGCAACATTTTTCAATAGGAGAACCAGAACACAAAATATTTCTACCGTATAAAATAATTACGTTCTCTGAAACAGATGCAGTTACCAATCAGACCCTCAAGCGGGCCCCATGGTAATTTCTGCGATGATTCAAACTTCTCTAGTGAAGTGGGAATTCATTGACGATGGGAGCGGTGTTGAAATCATGTTTGCAAGTTTCTTCGATCACCTGGATATCGGTCGTACTAATTTCAAGAAGTCAGCCTCACCTCTGTCAGAATTCATGGGCAAAACTGTGTACCCTTTAGGTGTAATCACTATGCTAGTTAGAGTTACAGATGGAGAAAAAAGAGTAACAATATACTGTAGCTTTGTAGTTATCGATGTTTATTCCCCTTATAATGTGATTCTGGGAAGGCCTTGGATGTGTTAGGCTCGAGCAGTATGGTTGCCTTATCACTTGATGATGAAGTTCCCAATGAGCAGATGAGTGACATTCATCCAAGGGGATCAAGTGGTGGTGAGAACTTGTAATTTGTCGGAATTAAAGGGAGCGAGGAAGGTGAAGGATGTAGCATCAATTCATGGAGAAAGTGGGTCAGATGATGCTAAACAACTCCCAATACGGAATTCTAGGACAATTGTTGTGGGTGAGTTGATCCCGGAAGGGGTGAATACGGAGCAGAGTCTTGCTCGATAAGTATGTCTATGTGTTTTATTGAGGTACGTCATATTTGATAGGAGTGTCATTGCAGTTGGCTGTTCACAGGTTGAATATCGACCCATTGATAAAACCTGTAAACCAAAAAAAGAATACTTTCTCTTAAAAGAGCTAAAACAATCAAGTTGGAGGTAGAAAAACTTCCGAAGGCGGAGGTCATTAAAGAGGTATTCTATCCGGATTGTCTCGCTAACCCAGTTATGGTCCTGAAAAGGATAATGCTTGGCGTATGTGTATTAACTTCACAAGTCTGAACAAGTGTTGTCCTAAAGATAGCTTTATAGTAGAGACGATAATCCAATTGAGGCAAGTGATGAAGCTTTGAGCATGGGGGTATAGAATGGAGCCGGAGTGTTACTCACTATCCCCGACGGTACATGCTACCCTTAAACCATGTATTCGAGTTTAAGCCTACAAATAATGAGGATGAATATGAGGCTTTGATTACTGGGCTTTGATTGGCTAAGGAGATGAAGGTTGAAACCTGGAGGTGTTCAGTGATTCACAGATTGTGGTTCAACAGTTTAATAGGGAGTACGAAGCTAGAGAACATAGATTGCAACACTATCTAGAGGTGGTGAATCCCTTGTTGAGGTTCTTTCGATCATATACCCTAACCTAAGTGTCGAGGAAGAAGAACCACGAGGTATATGCTCTAAAAAAATTGGCTTCTTCAGACCCAGAGGTGTTATCGCTGAAACAAGTGTTGATGTAAAACTTGAGTAAGTGAAGCTTCGAAGAGCGAAAAGTGATGACAATCGAAGAAGGAATGTCGTGGATGACCCCGATTATCAGTTATCTCTGAGATGGGACTCTTTCAGAAGAAACTATCAAAGTTAGGAAGATTCACCTTACATCCCTGAGGTATATGATACAGGAGGACATTTTGTATGGAAATGGCCACCTGGAGCCTTTGTTTCACTATGTTACACCCTACGATGTTGATTACTTGATTTAGGAAGTCCATGAGGAAATTTGTGGCAGTCATCAGGGAGTTCGTTCTATTTCTAATAGGCTAATCCCTGCACGGTATTATTGGCCAACAATGTTTGATGATAATAACAAGTATATCCAAGCTTTCCACCAGTGACTGAGATATGCACCCATTACTCATATCCCTCGGGAGGAGATGATGAATATACACAACTCATAGCCTTTCAATAAGTGGGGTATTGACCTAGTAGGCCCATTCCTAGAAGCCCTAGGAAGGTTCAAGTATTTGATTGTAGCCATTGATTACTTTACCAAGTGGCTCAAAGCGAAGCCGTTGACAAATATGAAGGGAAATTCTGTCATCTCGTTCTATTGGAGGAGCATAATTTATCGCTTTGGCATTCCTAAGACCATCATAACTGATAATGGGACACAGTTTGCCATGATCCCTTCAAAAGTTCAAGTGAGGAGTTCAAAATTCAACAGAAGCTGACAGTAGTGTATCACCCACAAGCTAATGGGCAAGTTGAAGTTACTAACCGCACTACTATCAGTAGTATTCGGGCACGACTCGAAGGAGTAGATAGAAACTGAATTAATGAACTATCAAGTGTACTGTGGGCTTAACGAACGATTGAGTCTTCTACCACGGGAGAAACACCATATGGCTTGGTTCACGGCTCAGAAGCAGTGATTCCAACAGAAATTGGTTTGCTCAGCCCAAGGATGATGATAGCTAGCTAGGGGGAGGTGAATGAAAACAACTGCCACTTAGATCTCGAACTGGTGGAGGAGAAGCGAGGATTGATATCTCTCCATGAAGATAAGGAGTAAGAGAGGGTGAAGCGATACCATAATCAAAGGGTGCAAAAATTTCAGTTAATGGCAAGAGACCTTGTCATGAGGAAGAATGAAAGAGTCGATAAGAACCCGATGGGAAGTTGGTTGCAAAACGGGAAGGGCTATACAGAATCCTCGAAGCCTACCCAGGAAGGAGTTATGTGCTAGGCACGATGGATGGAGATCACATTCCTCGGAGGTGGAACCTTTTCAACCTTCACAAGTATCACCAGCTCTGAGGGCATGCTATTGCATCTGGTTCATAGCTGAAAGTCTAGTTAGGGAGTAGATTACTCGATCAAAAAATAGCTCTAGGCAATGACTGGTGTTCTTTGATGGGGGTTAGTACTTGGTGTAAATCAAAGATCACCCATGTGACAAGATTATTTTTTGAATGTGTATGTCATGCACTGCATATAGTTATTCTTAACTTTGTACGCCATGCGCTGCGGCTGGTCGATCTAATGAAAACTTTGAAGCTCCAATATTGTCCCATTTGAACCACACTTACGTCGAAAGGATGAAGAAGTATTATTTCACTTACGTCGAAATGGACGAAGCAACATTATTCACTTATGTCGAAAAGGACGAAGTAGTATTATTCACTTACGGTGAAAAGACAAAGTAGAAGTATCATTTACACTTGCGTCAAAAGGACGAAGTATTATTTACACTAACGCAAAAAAGACGAAGTGCACGAAGTACCCATACTTACATTATAAAGACAAAGTACTCATTACACTTATGTCAACAACAATGAAGTGTTGTTTATTAAAGATTCGTGACAACAAACATTTGTCGATAATATTACAAAGTTTACAACGCAAAATACAACATAATAGAAAGAAATTACATCTAATTTGACCACTGGATATTCTCGGGTTTGATACCAGTAGACCTCTCGAAGAGACGATCGGCCTCACCTTTTGAAGCCTCAGGAATCTAGTTAATGTGACTTCGACGTGAGACTGATTTCCTTCCCTAGTTAGCTTCAACACAGGAAGAATCACCTTCGCTATAACGGTTATGGGTAGTCGTGAAAACATTCTCTTTGACGGGTTTTTTTGCTTGCGAAGATTTACGAGAAGGCTTCCTCAAACATTTCTTCTTCGATGGAACCACTTTCCGGGAACTAGCATTAGTTGCTGGTCGAGAACGACCTAACCATTCTATAATGGCATCGTACATCGCATAATGAGACGGCTCCCTGTCCAGACCTTCATTCATCACAACAATGGTTGTGTCAAATAAAAATTTAGGAATATCATTGATAAGGCCCATATTGAGAACCTCATGGGATAACCCACGGGCTCGAAGAATATCAGAGAAGGCCCCGATGATGGAGGCTTGTTCAAGCACTTCATTTTGAAGTCGAGAGTTTTGAGTTGTGAGCTCTTCACACACTTGAGCATTATCATCAATAATACATTGTAGCCTCTGGATATCTCCTCCTCGGAAATCCTATTTTGTTCAATCATCTCGCCAACTTGAGCCTCAAACTTCTTGGCTTCTTTCTAGTAATACTCGACATCCCTCCTCAAAGAATTATGTTACTTAACATCAAGATCATTACATGGAATGTGAATTAGAAGTGGGTAAGTCGGGTGAGAGGGTGGTTAAGGTTTTGGTGGTGAGAATTGGAGAGAAATCGAGAGAATTTAAAAGGTTCCAAGGGAAAGATTGGAGAAAATTGTAAAGATTCTGAGTTGGGGTTTAATAAGTGAGGGTGAGGTGAATTAAAATTGGTGGAAGCATGGTCAGAGGTTGATAAAATTGTTCCTCGTGTGCATTTCTGACAGCTCAATGACAGACACCTCATTAATGACCTTAATTCGAGGGGCATCATTTCACTAGAAGTCAAATGAACTGAATATGAAAATTAATTATAGAGTGTAGTTTAATATGAAACAATTCAATAAAAAAATGTACAATCTAATTTGTAACAAATACATAATGTCAAACATTAATTCAAGGGTCTCATACCGTTAAAAGTCAAATGAATTGAAAATTCAAATATACTGTAGAGTGCAGTTTAACGTGAAACAATCATATAAAAGAGGTAGAATCTAATTTGGGACAGCAGGTGTATACCAAATCCCACTTTTCTGACTTACGTGAAATAAATGATAAACTCTTAAAATCAATACCAACTCCCTTTTCCCAGCTCCACTATTGCTTTTATTAAATGTTTACCATTTATAATGGGGAAAAAAGCTAAATTAGACGTAAGCCTAACTATTGTCCTTTGATTAAATAAACAATTCCATTAAATCCGTTGCTTGTCTATCGTGAAGTATCATAAAAAAATTATGTGGGAGAATTGAGTATATGGGGGGTGAGGGACCAGTAAGATTTTGACAAATGGGAAATGTATAAATTAAAAATATTTAAAAATGAATATAATTTAATATTAACCCCACACACTTGACACATATTAGACTCTTATTGATTCCTCAGCCCACATACTCAATTTCCCGACATAAAATTTTTCAATTTAGTACCGGGCAAATTGCCAGCCACCTTCCTCAACTTTGACCCGCACAATACGCCCCCCATCTTTCCTTCCTATATATAAAACCATACTTACTCCTCTTCTGCAACACTTCCAAGCCCCAACTGCAAACCTTGAACCAGCTAATCCCCACCAACCTCAATTTCCTCGAAACTAGCTCAAGAAACGCCGCCGACGCCGGCCGTAAATTCGTACGTTATGGTGGTACTCCCCTGTCCGGATGAACTGCCCATCATTTTCGGATACAGAGAATGACCGACACGCCATTAGGTCCATTACCAACCTCCCTTTCCACTCCCTTATGTTCGTCAAGCCCTTCTCTTAAAACCCAACTCACGCTTCCATTAATATTCAACCTGTAGTTTTCAATTTTCTCTCACTTCTTCATCCGCCATGGCTAAAACCCGGGGATTCTCCTTGAGGCACCGCGTCTTCCGTTTCTTCCGCCGCAACCGCTCCGCTGCCGGGTACATCCGCCTCGACCCGGCCGCGCGGTGCTGGCGGGCCAAGGCGGCGTCGGGTCTGGTGA
>JAULKM010100864.1:0-10360 GCA_032355605.1 Rubia tinctorum | reverse complement strand
TTACCCATACCCATACGGGTTTAAAATAAGATAACCCGCTTGACCCGCGGGTTACGGGTCTATTTTGACACCCCTAGCGGTCAGTTCCATAATTAATACTTCCTTCGTATCACAACAATAAATGGCATAACGTGACTTTAGAAGTAAAATATTCCATTATTAAATTCATAAGACAATTATCATGCAATGTACTATTGAAATCGTCATAATATATATTTTAAATTATTTTAAAGAAAATTTATTATGCGTATAAATGTATATATTAGTAATTAAAATTTATTATAACAGACTCCTAAAATTAAATTCCATCATTTATTATTTGGGTTGAATCTCATGGTTCAATGTCTTAGAGCCATGATGGCCCATAACCCATCGACAAAAATTTTATATGTCGAAGCCAGTATATGAAAGTATGACATGATACCAATTGTGATAGGAAAACAGCCAGTCCAGCAGTCATAACGACCCTTATGAGGAACTGTAGGGGCATGAACTGCCTAAACAAAATGTTGAAACAACATAAACTTCAAGTTATATGTCTAGCAGAAACGAAGATGATAGAGGATAAGATGATGCAGTGACAAGATTCTACAAGATTCAATAAAGGACATGTTTCGGTGGGCTTAGTAGGGAGTTTATCTGTTCTTTGGGTTAGTTTTTTAAATATGCAAGTAGTGAGTAGTAGTAATAATTTTATCCCAGTAAAATGTAATAGGAAAGATGGCCTCATATGATTCCAAGGTTTTGTGTATGATCACCCTGAAGTAGACAAAAGGGTTGACGTTTGGAACCTTATTAATGAAAGATTGCCAAGTTCCCAGTATCCATTGGTTCTATTCGGAGATTTTAATCAGATTCCATCATCAAGAGACAAGAAGGGAAGATATCATTTCCAAAGTACCCCTAGTTCTAAAATACTTGCAAAACTGTTGGAGGATCATAATCTACAAGAACTCAGGCATAGGGGGTTATGGTATACATGGACGAATAACAGGATATATCAAGACAGAATTTGATAGCGTCTAGACAGAGTGTTTGTAAATGATGCTTGGTTACATGCTTTTAGAATGCACAGATATGGAATTTACCAATCATCCAGTCTAATCATAACTCTTCTTTGCTCCAATTGACAGAAAATCACAGTAAGTCGAGTCCCTCAATTCGATATGAGATATTCTAGGCTAATAACCGTGATGCAGAATAGATAGTCTTCAAAATATGGAGTCCTGTATAGAATTCAGAACAAGGAACAATGCATTCTTTCAGTGATATATCTGCAAAGTTACAGTGTACACCCGGACACCTAAAAAACTGGAGCAACCAAGTATCTGGATACATAGACAGAACAGTCAAGGAAAAGACAAGTATATTGGACATGATTCAGAGATGGAATACATCGTCAAATTCACAATATATCCAACAACGGCAACGAGAACTGAGAGAGAAGGTTGAATTCCTGATACAATAGTAGTCGAATTACTGGCAACAATGTTCCAGAGTGCAGTGGGGAAGATTTGGAGATCATAACATAAAGATCTTCCATCAATGGGCTACTAAACGTCAATCCATAAATCAAATATCATATCTACGGCATATTGATGGCACGTGGATCCAAGAAGAAACAGATATCCAACATGCTCTAACGGGTCACATAGCCAGTTTGTACACGGCGCTAGAAACTTACCCACCTCCACCAGGGCATGAAAACACCTTACAGTAGGTGATGCATACAAACACAAGTAAACTGAGTGACCAACAAATCAATCAGCTAATGAAACCATTTGAGAAAAGTGAAGTCGGGGAAGCACTGAAAAATGATGAAATCGTGGAAAGTGTCAGGCCTTGATGGAATACTAGTGGGGTTTCATAAACGCTACTAGAGGCAAGTGAGAAACCCTTTTTCTGATGAGATAATGGTGATTCTACAAAACAAACAATTAACCAGAGGATTGGAACCAAATTCAAACTGTTCTCATACCCAAGAAAAGGAGTCCGGAGAGGGTTGAAGATTTCAGGCCTATCTCATTATGCAACGTCAAATATAAGATAGTTGCTAAGATCTTGTTAGAGAGGATCCAAACATAATGGCACACATAGTAGATAAAGCTCGGTTTGGATTTGTCAAAGACAGACAAATTGGAGAGAATGTGCTCATAGCTCAAGAGATGTTGCAGATGTTGAAAACAAAGAAAATCAAGACAGGGTTAGCAGCAGTAAAATTGGATATGAGCAAAGCATACGATATATTGTATTGGGAATTTTTAAAGAATGCATTACAATATATAGGAATGCCTGAAGGATGGATAGAATTAATACGAATGTGCACTACGATAGTAACAATGTCCATCAAAGTCAACCAGTGGCAATTAAACTGGATAAAGCCTATTGGAGGTTTGCGACAAGGCTGTCCACTTTCACCCTATCTATTCATTATCTACCAGCAATACTTGTCAAGTCTGCTACAGTTTTCTATGGATAACTTGCCAAATGCAGAATTCGGTCAAAGTAGATGAGCACCAAAGGTATCTCATCTTATGTATGCAGATGACAGTTTATTATTTCTAGAATGTACACTGTAGGCTATGAGGCAGTTTGCACGTAATCTAGATGATTTTTCAAGGTATCATGGACAGAGAATTAATGTGGATAAGTCCTCAATTCAAGTATGTAAAAACATAGATGAGCAATCCAAGAGACTTTTGCGGTACACTCTGAATATACATAAATCTAGCTTAGGAGGGAAGTATCTAGGAATGGATGTCCAATTACATCATTCACGATGTGACACGTAGAAAACGTTAATCAGCAAGATCAGAGCTAAGTATGATAATTGGATGACACGCTCATTGAGCTTGGCAGGAATAATTACACTGGCTAAACATGTCATTTAAACTATGCCTTTATATTAATTGGGCATTTTCATAATATAAAAAAGGTGGCGAAAGATAGATGCTCTAACAACATAGTTCATCTAGAAAGGATAAATTGAGAGCAGAGGGATACACTGGATATCATGGTCACAAATGTGCAAACCACTAAGCCAAGTATAATTGGGGCTGCGATCAGCTAGAAAAAATGAACAGGGCGCTACTGGAAAAACATGCACGGTCAATCTTCAAAGATAAATCTTTCCTATCTGTAGAGGTGTTCAAGGCAAAATATTGTAAAGGTCAAGACATCATGAATTGTGCATAGTAGGCTAATGATAGTTGGGCGTGTAAATCTATATTGTGGGGAATGAATTTACTCCACAAACATTTAAGATGGGAAATCAGGACAGGAGATTGGATGTGCATAAATGACAACTGGATACTAGATTACCCTCCCAATGCGATGGGACAAGCAATGGAGGTAGTACAACAACATACAAAGCTCAAGGTAGCACACCTAATTGATGAAAGGAAAGCATGAAGAGTACCATTGCTTCGAGCCTTATTCTCACCACAAATAGTAACACGTATCCAGGCAATTCACATCCCACAACAAGGGGATGAATCAGATAGGAAAATTTGGCCACTCACCAACGATGGAGTTTATACAATCAAATCTGGCTATCATGCTCAAAACAATTCTCAAGCATAGAACAGATAGAAAAAGTTTTGGAAACTACATGTTCCCAGGAAAATCTTGGTATTCTTATGGCGCGCTATAAACAACGTGCTTCCAACTGTTGACAATTTTTACTATAGAGGTATAATTCAGGACCATACTTGTAATATATGTAAAGCATAAGTGATCAAAACTATGGATCACCTACTGTTACAATGTCAGACGACCAAGAGGATTTGGAGAGGTTCATCTCTGGGCTTTGATTTCGATCAGGGTGTACCAACAACTTTTTCAGTATGGTTATGGGGATGGTTTAAGAGAACTCCAAATGTAGAAGCGGTTACATTATCTGCTCACATTTTATGGCATATCCGGCTACAAAGAAATGCATATTTTTTTAATAATCAGGAACTAAGTCTGCTAGTCTGGCTCCAGCTGGCGTATACTAATGTTGTAGTGGGTGAGCAGCGAAGGGGAAATACAAATATGGAAGATATTGAATTACCTCTGCAATCAACACAATTGGAGACATATAACTGGTTTGCTGAGAAAATTCTACCTACTATGAAGTTTGATGGCACCTTTTAGAATGACATATTTCACGGGGCGGCGACATTGACAGATCGTCGAGTTTACGGAAGCAGGGTCAAACAAACAGAGCCCATTTTTCCTGCTCATCACCACTAGTAGCAGAGGCAAAGACGTGTTTTCAAGGATTAAAAACTTCACTGGATTTGGGATACAAATAACTGCAGGTTTAGTCGGACTCGGAGACGCCTGTCCGGTCGCTTAATCAAGACTGTGTCAGGACGCCACTAGAGAAAACTGTTATTTTGTAAGACATCAGTAAGCTTAAGAAAAAATTCTACATAATATGGTTCACAAAGGTTCCCAGGAAGACGCTAAAAATAGAACATGTAGTTGCAAACTCGCTTAATTGTATTCTCGGTGGATATAGTATAATATGAGTTATTAATAAAATAAATTACTTCTAAAAAAAACATGTTGTTCTACAAGGTTTAAAGTTTAAACACATGAACCCTAGTTGTATTCTAATGTTACATAGGTATGCTTGCCTACATCGTGTACATTATATTAATTATCATATACAAAATCCCCTACACCCGTTGTACCTTTATATGTGTTTTACTTTACAATTTATCAATAAAGTTGATAGTATTTGGATTGTAAAATTTGATAAATATATAAATGTAAAAATTATCATGTGAGGTATTGTATGATTCATCGTAACACAATTATAGAACGTTTACTTTTATAATTTGTTTTTATTCATAATTTAATATATTAAAAAAATAAAACCATCATTAACTAGTGAAAAAAGATGAAGTAACACACAATTAGAAGGACAGGGGGTAGCTAATTTAAGCGTTGAGAGTATCTCTCCCGTGGATCCACGGATTTGTCCTGCAATATCCCAAGTCATCACATCGGGGATCGAAGACTAATCAGTAGTTATGAGTAGCTAATTTAAGCGTTGAGAGTCTCTCTCCCGTGGATCCATGAATTTGCCTTGCAAGATCCCAAGTCATCACACCGGGGATGGAAGACTAATCAATAGTTATACTATATTAATTTACACATTCAGTGAGATCAGTCGTTTTAAGTCAGGTACCTTATTCGACGTGGGAGGTCGATGATGGTTGTAATTAAACCCTAATAACTCCTACAATAATGAACACTAACTAACTATTTTTATTACTGCTAGGTAACACTTGTGCTTTTGCACGGTCGTAAATTTAAATATAATTATATATATTCTAATATAATTTAATTATTTGATGAAAAATATTAATAAATATCACTATAACAAAATAATATTGCCGTTATCATCATTCCATGTATATGGATTTCAAAGAATATGAAAATGATCAATGTTTTGAAGATTTGATGTAATATCTTGCCATTGCATGTTTGATAAACATATATTTATTACTATCATACAATTTTGAGTGAAGTGCATATATAACTCTACATAATTCACGAAAGTGCACATATAACCCTGTGATAATTGAATGTGAAAATATAACCCTAAATAATTAGTTTATGTGCGAATATAACCTTTTCCGACAGTTTGAGGCCGGAATTAGATGAAAAGTTGATTTTACCCCTCTGATTTTTTTTAATAAAAAATGAAAATAGTGAAGTTACTATTATACCCCTATATTCTTCTCTTTCTGCATTTCTCTCTTTTCCCTGTTGCGTTTCTCTTAGTTTTCTCTTCTTCCACTGAAACCTCCTTCATTTCTCTTGGTTGCTTGGTCGGTCCCAATTTTTTGACTCTTGGCGGAGCGGCGTAGGAAATGGTGGCCGATGTTGGCGGAGGTGGTGTGGGGATAAAGTTTCAGTGGAGGGCTAGGATGGGGCTGTGCTGGGATCGTCGGCGCCGTCGGAGCTAGAGATTTGGGATGGTGGTAGAGTGGTTCCGGGATGAATGAAGCGGTGGTGGTGGAGTTTGTGGTGGAGGCGGGGCCACCACACCTTTGCAATCGAGAGGCGTCAGTGATTTTTCTGTATTGTATGGAAAAATTGTCCATTCGTATTCAACATTTGATCCAAGAACTTTTTTATCATTTCAGATAAGGTCAGCCACCGGAAACTTAAGTCAAAGTCGGAAATGTCACCAGAAGGTTATATTTGCACTTTCGTTAAGTAGTTAGGGTTATATTTGCACTAAAAATTATCTCAGGGTTATATCTGCACTTTCTCAATTATATAGGGTTATATTTTTATATTTTTCTACAATTTTAATAAAAAATTAAAAAATTTAAATTAATGATATTTTTACTTATTAAACTTTGTGCAATTGAGTTATAGATGTCCATTTTCTTCTTCTTCTAATCAATTTTTTAATATATTGTGATTAATTGTTAACATTGTGCTATTTTCACTATCATGATCAGTAAATCTTTTTCGACCAATAAAGACACTATAGAGAAAGTCATTCTTTATTAAACATTCAAGAGAAGCCCGGAAAAAAAGAAGGAAACTTTTATGGTTAACAAATACTGTACTCCATACATAATTTTAAGACAAAACCTACATGAGTAAGAATTTAGATATTTCCAGCAACACCAGTGGCGGAACCAGAGTCAAATATTAGGAGTGACTAATTTATAATTATAAAAAAAACTGAATGTACGTTAGATCTAAAAAAAATTTAAATTCGAGATACAGTCAATAATTCATAATTAATTGATTAAATTAGAAAAAATATAAAATATGAACTTTTAAATTTTGATCCAGAAAATCTAAATTCATAATCTTAGAGAAATTAAAAAATAAGTGTCAATATAACCCTGAATTTAGTCCAATATAACCTTGACTTCACAAATAAGTGCTAAAATGACCCTGACTTTAGACTGAAAGTGTCAATATAACCCTGCAATTTCAGAAAGTGTCAAAATAATCTTTGACTCGTTTGACATTTTAGTCAACTGATTTATGGCCAAATTTTAAGGAAAAGACAATTTTGCCCTTGAATTAAAAAAATCTAAGTGCTAAAATTACCCTGACTTTAGGCTGAAAGTGCTAATATAACTCTGCAATCTCATAAAGTGCTAAAATAACTCTTGACCACGTTGACTTTTTAGTCAACTAGTTTACTGCCGGAATAGGTGAAAATATCATTTTGCCCTTATTTTAAAAAAAAGAATAAAGTGACAAAATATGAAATGACGTCTTTGACCCTTACTTTATTTCTACTTTCCTCCTATTTTCCTCTTGCATTTTCTATTCTTCCCCAGACTTTCTTCCCGCTCCACCCTTCTGGATGCTTTCTTCAGCCCGAAGCACAGAAACCGAGGCGTCGCCCGACCGCTTCTCCTCTGAATTTCTCCTCTTCCCATTTCTCCTCCACCCGACCGCCGTCGAAGCTCCCTCATTTCTTCCTCCTTGAATACCACATCTAGCGGCCCTGCTTCGACTCTCCGTCGCAGGTAAAAAAATATTCCCATATCGTATGTGAGCCCTAGGTCGGATTTGGGGCAAATAAAAAAATTGGAAAATTGGGCATGGATTAAAATTGATATTGATGTTGTTTTGCTGTGATTTCATCGTTACAGCTTCTTCAAAATGTGTGAAGTGCCCTTACACAATAGTTCAAGCAGGGCTATTTCAATTTTAAAAAAGTACAGGGGAAGTATTACGAGGTACTGGAATTGACACAGGAACCAGCAGGCCTTAATTACAGGGGAAGCAGAGACCCTTAATTATACTCTGAGGTAGCCCATGATGAAGCACAAGGGAAGTTTTCGGCGATGACAGCGACTAAAACGGGGAGATGTCACGACTTGGGTTCGGTGAGAAGTGAGGAAGGGAAGAAGACACATCTTCATTTTATTAACTATGTGATGAAATAACCCTGTCTTTATATCGGGAGTGCAGATATAACCCTGACTTTATTGACTATGCACTGAAATAACCCTGTTTTTATATCGGAAGTGCAGATATAACCCTGAATTTATTGACTATGTGCTGAAATAACCTTGTATAACTCTTAGGGCATTTTGGCCAAAAAAATAGATTTTAGTTCAAGGGTATTTTAGTCATTTTCTTTTTTCTCTTCGCCGGAATTTACACGATCAACGCCGTAAAGATAGAATTTGGGTATATCGGCACAATTCTTTCAAAAGTTAGGGTTAGATTGGCACATACAATAATAAGTTAGGGTTATTTTGTACTTTATGAGATTGACGAGTTATATGGGCACTTTCAGCCTAAATTTAGGGTTATAAATGTATATAACCCTACTTTTTTTTGTAAGGTTTATGAAAGAATGTTTTCCCGTGATAATTATTCTTGATGATCATATATTTAAATAGAGTACAAGACATAAGGTAGAAGAGTCCAAGTATAACTCTAAACAAAATAGAATCAAATCTAATCTTCTAATTGATTTAGTCTAACAGTTGCATTAGATCTAACGTGACACTTTTTGAAATTTAGTTAACACTTTTCAATATTTATGTAACACTTTTCAAAGGTTGAAGTAATATTTTATAAGTTATTGTAATATTTTAAATAAGTGTTGATAGGAAAGTGTTACGATAGCTCTAGTGTAATAAATAATTTTTAATATATAATTTTAATATCTAATTATATAACTGTTATTAGTCAAGATTTTCTCTTAACTCATCAACTTAATTCGAACGGTAAGCAACTCTAGACGAAGTACATGTAAGATAAAGTTACTAATATTATTAATTTCTACATTTATCTAAACTAGGAGAGAGTAGTAATCTCCCGTTTCTATATTATTGACACACTTTCCTTTTTAGTTTGTTTCTTTTATATTGGCACAATTTTCATTTTTAGTAAGATTCATTCAATTTCATCCCCTCATTTTCTTCACCTAAATTCGAGCAACTAAACCTATAAGTACTAATTTAAACTATTTGAAAATAGGATTAGGAGGTGGGCAGTTGTCCACTCTATACCTGAGTGTGGTTTGGAAATATATTTGGCTGTCTGCATAATGAAATGTCGTATTAGTTGGCTAATCAACACCACTACTAGCATATATTTCACCCAGACCTGTCACTTTTTTTTAAAGGAAACCCAAATAAGTGTGGGAGTTTTTTTTTAAGTTCTCCAAACCCTTTGTAACTATCTATATATCAAAATGTGATTCCTAATCGGTCCATTTATACAAGAAGGTACTAAGTTTGGCAAAATGGTTGCCTAATGCAAGCCTCAAGAAGGTTTTTAGGAATGATTTGGTAGTGTTCTCGAATGTCACACCTCCACCCCCTGTGTCGATGTTCTTCATTCGGCCAGACTTCCAATTTTTCCTAAATATTTATGTAACATGGTTACAAAATATACAATGAAAAATAGAGCTATCTTTTCACTAGCTATATACTCCTATCACGTTTATGTTCGGTAATTGCATTTTCAAATGATTATAAGATGGAGAGTAGTTACTAGTACATGTTTTGACCAATTGCCAGAGTCTCAAACTTTAATCTAACCATCACTTTTAAATGTAATTTAGTTGTACCATACTCCCTACAACTCGCTGATAATGGTCGTGTTTCACCGCCAATATTTCTAACTACATATAACAATTCCACATAAAAAAATTGATATATACTAGTAGAAAATAGATCCATGTGACCGACATTAATTTAATGGAGGGAGTACATCCATGTGACTAACATTAATTTAAACAAAAGAGATGGGGATAAATCACTTGGATTAGCTTAACTGGCGAGCATTGCGCTCGATTAGGTGCAATCATAGTTCAATTTATCCTCCCCTAGTTTGTATTATTATTATGGGCCCTTAAATCTTCAGATGCATCATGTTGATGTGAAGCATACTCTTAGAGTAAGTGGAATGCTCATTCCGCTCCGTGCGAGCCATGTGGGAGTCTCACCCCACCTTGTGTGAAACACAATTGTCATCTTAATGAGGAGTCTAATGTTTAATACTAATAAAAAATGAGAAAAGTTCTTTTATAACCCTATATACTTCATATAAGTGCCAATATAACCGTTTGATAATTGAAAGTGCAAATATAACCCTAGATAGTTGATTTAAGTGCAATTTTATCCATTCCGACAGTTTAAGGACGAATTTGATTGAAAAAACTATTTTACCCCTCTGATTATTTTAGAAATTATGAAAAATAAGAAAATTACATTTTTACCCTTCATAACACTTGTCTTCTTCTTTTCTTTCTTCTTCTCCGACATTCTTTTTCTCTTTCTCCATTTTTTATGTTTTTTTTCTCAGCTAGGGTTCGCGATGTCGTTTCTCTTTCTCCTTCCCGAAGGCGGGGGCTATGCGT
>JAULKM010100863.1:0-10360 GCA_032355605.1 Rubia tinctorum | reverse complement strand
TCTATCCTACACATTAATTTTACCTTTAATATTTAATTCAAATAAATTTACCAAACAAAATAAATTGAAATGTGAAATTTAGTAATACACCTATAATTTCTGAATTGGATATAGTTTTTTCAATAACAGCATTATCAGAGATAGAAAGCTGGAACATATCAAATATGTCATTCTTATCTAGTGAATATTTGTCACTACCAACCTCTTGGACTTGGGAAATAGAATTAAAGTTCTGTATCAAAATCTGAACCAAATCTTTAGGCACATGCTTAATCCTAAGCCTCAACAAAACACCAAATCCATTCTGTTCAACAGCTTTAATCTGAGATTGGTTTTAATTCATCCAAAACCTCAACAAATTTCGAAACCATGCAGGTGGTCTTAAATTTTGAGCTGGGGAAAAAGTATGAAAAAGAAAAACCTAAGTAAGTAGACATACAAATGAAATGAATATAAAACTATGTATACATAACCAAAAGCTCATTTCAAAAACAGAAAATACCAACAACATAACCCGTGCACCTTTTAGAAAATTCATGTCCAGTAACTTTTTAAAACATATTGAAAAATTAAATCCATCGATAAAACATATTCAACATAGAACATAAGAATCCCAAAACAAAACCTCACAACGAGAAAAAGAAGATAATTGAACCATAAAACTAGAAACTTACATATTATCAAGTCATGCATCAACAAATCAAAATTTTGTTTTCTTTTCAAAATTCTTTACAATTGGAGAAACCTCAGCTCTTCGCTTCCCACTCACTTTATTTCCCACACCCTTCTTCAAAGGGGAACCTTTTTCCTTAGAAAATTTCCAAACAACCTAACCAAAATAACCATCAACTATTGCAGGGTCTAGGTCTTTCAAGAATGAAGACCTCGTCCTTACCTTCAAATTTCTTGAACCTCCATCCTTACACTGCTTAGCCTTCATAGAAATCTTCTCTTTACCCTTTCCAGTCCTAGAAGGCGTAGCCTTGGACTCATTCACTTGTTTAACATTCAATATAGTTTCATGCTTCTTCCTTTTAAGCTGAAACAACTGAATATCATCTTCCTTATCAGGAACTTCTTCTACTTCCTCATTTCTAGATTCTGGCAATTGAATATCCTCTAAATGCACATCACTTGCAAAATTTATCGCAGCTACAAAGAAAGCAACATAAAAAACATAGTCAAGAAATATGATAACAAAAATACACATAAAAAGAACACAATGGAAATAAATAAAGAAAAACATTAAAAAATCACCTTTCACAGCAGTATTCAAAAAGTCTTGTGCTAGTTTTGGATTAACATCATCAGACTTCTTAGGAATCTCATTCAAATCCTTATTAACATCATTGTCATTAGAATCTACATTTGCAGTACCTAACTGCTTTCCTGAACCAACATTCAACTCAACATCGCGTTCAGAACCTGTATAAAAAAATAAGAAGAAAAAGGTAATTAACATGAAAAACAACATCATAAAAAAATATGACACATGACACATAAAAAAATTACTAGAAATATCACATTCATGTAGAACCCTACGGGCTACCATCTTCTTCCTCATACTCTTGAATTTTTTCATCACAACATCATACTTCGTGGGAAGATCATCCAAATCCTTATTAACCTCATTGTCATTTGAATCTACATTTGCAGTACCAAATTGCATTCCTCAACAAACATTGAACTCAACATCACGTTCAGAACCTGTATAAAAAAACAAGAAGAAAAAGGTAAACAACATAATAGACAAAATCATAAAAAAATGCCACATGACACATAAAAAACTTACTGGAAACAACATCACATTCATGTAGAACCTTATGGGCTACCATCTTCTTCCTGATGCTAGACAGAGGAGGAACTTTTTTTAACTACTCCACGTTTATGGAAAACTTTACGAGGATCCACAACAACATGCTCCACTGCAATAAAAACAATAACATCAACAAAGCACTAAATTTAAAAAAACAATTAGTGCAGTTCAAGTAGCCTCACCATCAGCAGTTGAAGAAACTTCAGCAGGTGGTACCTCATAAGTAGAAACTATAGGCAGTGGAACCACAACAGGACATGGTGGAACCTCAACTACTGGAACCTCCACAGGACTAGATCGAATCTCATCAGAATCAGGTACTGACATCTGAACAACTAGAGCATCAACGGTTTTGAAACCATCCACAGTCGAGCCTGAAAAAAAACAAAAACAAAAAAATAGGAAAAATGAAGAAACAACAAAAGAGATGAAAACACAAAACATAAATAACTTACAACCCTCTACAACATCTTTCTCAACAGTAACGGAAGCAAAAACAACATCAGATATTGCCACATTAACATCAGAAGCCACATCTTGAGCCCCATGACCAGAAGAACTAGCATCGTAAGTTCCACAACCATCAATTTTATGCTCCTTACGACTCACAGCAGTCTCAGAATCCATTGAACCTAAACCAAATCCAAAAACCACAAAAATCAACAAACAGATAAACATAACATAAAAGAAAAGAAACTATAACGTGAAATAGAAAATAATAGCCATCCTCGTCACCATCCTTGTCATGAGCAGTAAGGAAAACTTCATTTTCAATGTCAGAAACATCATCATGAACCTTATCAACCTCAACACCAACTTCTGAACCTGTGGAAATAATACCATCAACAAAGTGCAAATAATAACATCAACAAAACAAAAACCAACAAAATTACAAAATCAAACAATTACAACCAGTATCCAAACTTGATGCAGCATCAATCTATTTTTTCAAATCAGCACCTTCATCTTTAGAAATTTTACGCATATTCTGAGGCTTCATAATTCTTGTTATCGAATGCACAATTTCTTCATAACTTCTTCATCTACCACTAGCTACCTTTCTCTTTGGTTGTTGGCGTAAAATTGGAGCATACTCCTCAACATTTACAGGATTTGATGAACTAATCTGAGGTAAATTCTGTTTACCTATACGACTTTGCACTGTATCATTTTGTGTACGTGTACGTGTAGAACACCGAGGTCTAACAATATCTGACTTAGAAGGTGCTGTTAAAAACCATCGGGTGATAAAACATCTATAAATTTAGCATGAAACTCAGCAGCTACACATAAATGTCAAACTGTTAAGAGCAAACCTCATTAAAAACTTACTAAGAACAACAAATCAACATATTAGACATAAATCTCAAAACTAAATTCATATAAATCAACATCAAATGACAAAATATCAATAAATTTAGCATGAACATCAGCAGCTACACATAAATATGAAACATTAATGGTAAAACATCAACAAAAGTTACCAAAAAGCACACCTAAACATCCTAGACAAGAACCTCAAAACAAATTTCACATAAATCAATCATCACATGAAAAATATCAATAAATATAGCATGAACCTTAGCAACTACAAAAAAACAAACAGTGAAGATACAACCTCATCAAAAGGCAACCAAATTTAACACCTCAACATGTTAGACATGAACCTCAAAGATAAAATCACATAAATCAATCCTAAATTGATTAAAATAAACCACAGATTACAAAACTCAATAGATTTGGTATAAACCTCAACATATCTAATACTAAATCATGATAATCAACATCAACACATGAATGTCAAACACTGAAGGGAAAACCTCATCAATAAAATCACGAAAATGGACACCTCGACATGCAAAACATGAACTTGAAAATCACATAATTACAAATATGAACTTCGAATAATTACAAACAGACCTCATCAAACCTCATCAGATCATTAAAACTGCAATTCAACAACTACAAAATTACACACAAATAGCAAATACAGACAAAATTGAACATAAACATGTTCCAGCCGCGATTTCGATGGAGAAACCTCATTACGCTTCGTGCGGGCCATAATCTTTAACGAAATATGAATAAAACAACAGTTAGGGATAAACGCACAGTTGAACCAAGAAATTAAACAATGAAAAAACACATAAATTGAAGGAACTCGGTGAATATCCGGCGAAATGCAGCAAAACACAAAAATTTCCGGCGAAAATTAACAATTACTAGTGATTTTCGGTTGTTTTCGGCGGTTACTACGTGTTACTGTGTGATTTTGTAAAATTGAAAACGAGTGAAATAAATGAAATTCAAAATATGAATTTAATATATTTACCAACAACAAAATTCCTGAAATTGCACAACAAAGCCTCCACTTTGTCAGCCTATTTTAAAAAGAACCCCACCCTAATTTAAACTACCATTAATTGCATAAAAGACTCTGCCTAAAGTTTAGCATGCCTAAAACAAGACGTTGTCTTTAAGGAATCGGAAAGTTTATGCATACCTATATATAATCTATTCCAAAGTTTCAAATTGAATACTCCCTCCGTCCCACAAGTAATTGTACAATTACTTTTCCACAGTCTTTAATGAGCACGTTTGACTGTAAATATCTTTAGTTACCTATAATAATACCGCATAAAAATTTATATTTAAAAAATAGATGTTTAGATGAATCCAACAAGATCTCACATAATATTTTTATTATATATATATATATTTTTTTTATTAACGGTCAAACTTTACAAAATTTGACTTTCAAAAAGTAATTATGCAATTACTTATGAGACTGAGTGCGTATATCAGAATTACAAGCCTTCTTCGACTTTTAAGCAACAAATCCCTAGAAACACAGGTACAAAATGTATTAATTTTTTCTATCTTCTTCTCCTTTTATTTTTCCAAGAATAACGTGATTAAATATGTGAAATCAAGTGTTCATAATCTTTTTTTAAAAAAATTCTAGATGCAAAGTATCTAGAAATATAACAGCAGCTTTTTATATTCTATTAGAAGAAAATATGAGTTTTTAATTTGTGATTGGATATTAAAACTAATAATTTTTTGTGATAGGTAATTCTCTAATGGACAAATATTTGAAGCAAGGGCTTCCTCAAATTTTTGGTGAAGAAAGTAATAAGAAAAAAAAACATCTCTTCTAGAGTTCAATCCAAATGATGTTAGTATCCGGGATTACGGAAACAAATCGTGGAATATGATGTTTCTATTAGTGACAGAGTTCGAAGAAAATATTTGACTAGAGAGCCTTGTCAACCAATCGGCCATAGCTTCCCGTTGAGAAAATTTGGCAAAGACAGTAGAAGTTTTCAGTCAAATTGGTTTAAGAATTATCCATGGTTAATTTACAGTGTGTCAAAAGATGTGGCCTTTTGTTTTTTATGTTATCTCTTTAAATCTTTAGATAGAGGATCTCGAGTTGGTGATGAATCATTTACGAGCATAGGAGTAACTAGTTGGAAGAAGCCATTGCAAATGTTTAAAACACATGTAGAAACTATGGGTAGCGCTCACAACGATACGAAAATACAGCTTGAGACTTTAAAAAACCAAAAATAAAGTTTTCAGTATATAGTAGAGGCGCAAGGGACTGATGCAAAGGTTGCCTATCGAACTCGTTTAACTATTGTTTTAGATGTCACCCGTTTTCTCTTGAAACAAGGCTTGTCTTTTCGGGAACATGATGAAGCATCGGGTTCTTTAAATAAAGGTAATTTTCTTGAGCTACTTGATTGGTATGTGCAGCGGAATAAAGATGTGGCTAAGACAAGAATGAGAATGCACCTGGAAATAATTAAATGATTGCTTCCACTATCCAAAAGAGTTAACAAATGCTTATGTAGTTGAGATTACAAATATCATTCTTAATGATATAGAGGAAAATGTATTTTCTCTTTTAGTTGATTAATCTCATGATGTTTCGATAAAGGAGCAAATGAGAGTTGTCTTGAGGTATGTGGATAAAGAAGGAGGTATTATTGAACGTTTTATTATTCTTGTGCATGTGGCGAGTACATCTTTAGTTACATTGAAAAATGCTATCCAAGAATGTTTTTTGAGCATAAGTTGTCCATGTCAAGATTGAGAGGTCAAAGTTATGATGGGGCTTCAAATATGCGAGGTGAGTTTAATGGATTGAAAGCTCCTATATAGAAGGAAAACCCATGTGCAATGTACGTTCATTATTTTTTTCCTCATCAACTACAGCTAGTTGTTATTGGAGTTGCTAGGCGTAACAGAATTGTGGATGATTTTTTGAATATGTTAATATGATTGTGAATGTCTCTAGAGGTGCATGTAAGAAAAAAATAATTTCTTAGACAAAAGGAGCATGAAAGAATCTTGGAGGCTTTGGAGGTTGGAGACATTGTGAGTGGCAAGAGACAAAACCAAGATATGAGTTTGACACGAGTAGGTGACACACGTTGGGGATCACATTTTGTGACTCTTTGTCAACTAATATCTATGTGGACTTCAATATTAGATGTTCTTGAAAATGTGTTCGAAGGTGGTAATAGTGATGATACTAGTTTTAGAGCCACTAGTTTGATTGATAAGATGGAGAATTAAGAATTTGTGCTCTTGATTCATTTGATGAAGAGTTTGTTGGGAATAAAAAATGATCTATCAATGGCATTACAACGGAAGGACCAAAATATTATAGTAGCGGTTGGTTTGATTATCACGATGAAGGAGAGGCTACAAAGTTTGAGAGACAATGGTTGGGAAGAATGGTTGGAGGTCGTGGATTTATTTTGTGAGGGTAATCTCATCTCCACTCCAAATATGGAGGAGAGTAGGAGAATTCATGGTCGTAGTAGGCGTAGTAAGGAAATGATTACAAATTTGCATCATTGTCGATATGATATCTTCAACGAGGTACTTCTTACTTTATTTATTATGTTTCATATGATTTTTTAATTATACATTTATCTCTATTTATTATGTTTTAATTTTTGAAATTTTAATTAGGTGGTTGATAAAATGGTTGAAGAGATGAATGATCGTTTTCCCGAAGCAAGTACAAATCTGCTCACTTGTATTTCATGCCTTGATCCAAAGAACTCTTTTAAGCGATTTAATGTTCGTAAGTTACTTGAACTTTACAAACTATATCCAAACTATTTCACAACGATTGATTGTGCTATACTTGAAGAGTAACTTATGCCTTACATTTGCAATATACAAGTTGATAGTGAATTTTCAGTGATTCAAGATTTGGGAAATCTTGCTAAAAAAATTGTTAAAAAAGGGAAGAATGTTATATTTCCATTGATATATCATCTCATTGAGTTGGCTTTGGTCCTACAAGTTGCTACGTCTTCAGTCGAGAGGGCTTTCTCTGCAATGAAGATAGTTAAGACTGATTTACGCAATAAAATTGGGGATGAGTGGTTAATTAATAGTTCAGTTGTGTATATTGAAAAAAGAGTTGTTCATAAAAATTGAAAATGAACCAATTCAGCAATGGTTTCAACAAATGAAAAGTCACAGATTTCAATTGTCCCCGCTTATTTCATACTCCCTCCGTCCCACCAGTTTTGGCCTATTTTTTATCAACTTTCTCAGACAATGTTTGACAATCAATAACTTTAATTATGGATATTAATGGTACATTAAAATTTGATATTTAGAAACTACGTAAACATAGGAGTCTAACAATATCTCACATGATGATATTAGAGTCCATATAGTAATTGAAATTTATGGTCAAACATGGTCTGAGAAAGTTGACAAAAAAATAGGCCAAAACTGGTGGGAGGAAGGGAGTAGGTTAGATTAGTTATACGGTATGTATTGAAACTTATATTTGAAATTTTGTTAATTAGCAATTTTATTGCTTATATATTTAATTTATTTGTTCGTTATTTTTAATAGCACCCCTTCAATATTTGTTTTGGATCTGCATATAGTGATGTTTTTTTTGTGGAATAATTACTGCTGAGTTCTTATCTCCTTGCTCTCTTTTTTTTCTTTCCATCATTTTTTTTAGCTTCAATAGGTACCTGAAGATTTGTGTCGGACCTATTCTTCATCACAGGAACATAAATTTTCTCGGTGATTGAAAGACCAGAGGAAAAAGATTTGCCCACATTACCTGTCATCCGTCTTTGTTCATCATTAGGGTCAAGTGGCTTACTTGATGCCTGATTATAGGAAAATTATCCTTTGTTTTCAAGGCATTGATAGATGTTTTGTATTATTGGAATTTGCATACAGAAGAAACATGGCCTAATTTCATACACTTAGAACAGTATGCCCGAAAGCCCTCATAATCCATATATTGCCAAAATTCAGAGCCCCAGAATTCAATCCAAACCCTCTCACGCAGAGGCATCGTAACATCTATATATACACAAACTTTTGGAACGTGTCGGCGTGTGTGCGTGTTTGATTTTGTGTGGCTTTATCAACCTTGATCAGAGATCCAATTAAACTTTCTATAGACATCATCGCCCATTGATCAAAGAACTACTGGGGTAGACCATTTAAAGATATCCATACTGGAACGATTGGGGAATCAACATTAGGGTTGAAGTGAGAAGTCCACTTTGTCATACGTACAGAATAAGCCCCAGTATTCCAGACCTTGTGAATCCAACATCTGTAGAAGTCGTCTAGTTGATTGAAATGGATTAATACTTGTCGATTATCCAGATAATTTATGTCAGTTTGACCCTTGAATCCAGCAACCTGAAAACCCCTCCAGCGATTTTCCATTTGTGGCCTACTCCGTGAAAATATCCCAACTGAGGTCCAGCGAAATGGCACTTAAAGAGGGTCACATTCAGCATCAGAAATTTCAAACCGGGTTCACCAAGATGATCGCTTATGGGTTCTGATTGAATCGGGCTCCGGTTGGTTTTGTAAGAGCATCAATGAGTGTACAATTTAGCATTTGGGCAAAAGAGTAACAAGGAACTCTCTCTGGTTCTACCATTATAGTTGCGCCTACAAAAACCCTAGGATTTTGGGGAATACGAATGCAAGAATTGCGGAGAATGAAGGATTAGAGAGAGAATGACTGACTTTATTGATTTATGTTGAATTATAATACAGTATAACTGAATGTATGAAAATATTACGATAAGATTGAAAATGTAAACCTTATTACTAACTTTTTTTTAAAAAATTTTTAATAATCACTAGTATGAGGGTTTATAATGTTCTCATCCCTTTTCTATTTAAGCTTAATTTTGCATGGTGTGCGATTAGAACATATAATGCATGATAAACTCATTTACACTGAGACACTAGCTAAATATTATAATTCTAATATAAGGCCTACGTGGTTAAAAGCGAGAAATAAACAAAGACACTAATTGATATTACAATACTAAGCAAAGGTCTTTGTGGCAAAGAGGACACATCAAGGATAAGTGGTTGTCATTGTGTAGCCATATTGTAGCCACAATAGTATCGACCATAAACTACCATCATAACTAGTCACAGTGAAGTATTAAATGAAACGCACAAAAATTATTCATTCACACTTTTGATCAAACATCTAAGGCAATCAAAAAAAAAATGAAGATCCCCAACTAAAGATCCCGCCCGTCTCCGTGTAACCCGTTAAGACCATTTCCCTGAACTAGGAGATTAAAACCAATCACTTAAATTGCTAAAGTCATTTTTACATTGGTGTATAAAAATCACTTATAATGCTTAGAATTATCTCTACCTTGAAGAAAAAGGGTGAGAAGACCAATCAAATTGAATCAACAATATAATTGGCTCGATCATTCAAATGGACCAAAGTCTACACATCTAATTAAAATCCCAAGATAAACAGTATCTCTAAAAGTTTGTTGATTTAACGAATTTGATTTGGATTTCTCCTTATCGTCTCTTTGGATATCAAATCTAAAGTCAAGTAAATTTTAACAGACTACGGGCTGCCAAAAATATAAACAATAAAAGTGATAATTCATACTCGATACTTAAATTCAAAAAAAACCATTTTAAGAACCACCAATTTTAAAAATGAAAAATTTAAGAAAAAGAAAGAAAACTAAATGAAATAACAAAATTAATTAAGAGCATCGCACCCCAGAAAACTATAAAAATTAAAAAGTAGAAAAAAGAAAAGAAAAGAAAATTACCCCTCAAATCACTCGGAAAAATTTGAAAAGCAGTCCCTAAAGCTTTCGTTAACTAGATCTGGATTTAAATACATCTGTAATTTCGTTACTGTCCTGTAGAGTCCATCGTTAAAAGCGGAGTCGTTATACCATAAAAAAACCAAAAAACATACGGTTACAATTGCGACTTAGACCGTGTACAATGCTAAGCCAGCTCTGAGCCCGCTCTTACGGTTTCAATTCATTAAATAATCAATCTCTCTCTTCCACCTCGGCAATTGAGCCCGCAACTAAATCACTCCATATTTTTCTCCACAATCATTGAGGCCACTTTGAGCCCCCCTTTCCATGGACCCCACTTGATTCTTTCTATCCTACACATTAATTTTACCTTTAATATTTAATTCAAATAAATTTACCAAACAAAATAAATTGAAATGTGAAA
>JAULKM010100862.1:0-10360 GCA_032355605.1 Rubia tinctorum | reverse complement strand
GATGGAATCAGTTTCATTCATTGCTTGGAAAGTTGGGTATTTCTGATCCCCATGCTCAAACTTGAGGAAGAGTATTAAGGAATAGCAATATTATGTGAATATTACTTGTAATTGTAATTAAATTAGATTCATTTTCCTTTTCTATATAGGTCTTTGTACCTCTATATAATGTACCACAGAGTATGAATACAAACACATAATTATTACCCCGTAAATTCTTCAGATATATTCCTAGATAACTTCTCCACCAGAAACCTTGACTTCTGATGGTGCTTCTTCTAGATTAAATGCTTTTACCTTCTCGTCAACCACATAGGCTGACCGCCTATGAGAGCGTGGACCTTCAAGGCTGACCACTAATTGATGAACTAATTCAGAACACTTCTCTTTCACACTTATTTACCCTAAAAATATTGAATTATCTGAACTGAATACTCCACTACATGAAATATAAGATATATATATATATATATATATATATATATATATATATTCCTTCAGATATGAGAGTAGTTGCAGATATGGGGCTGAATTCTATCGGGTTCAGAGATGATTTCCATGGAATACCATGAGTTTGGGCACCAAAATCAATTCTTCAATGTAAAATAAGGCGGGAACAAAAATTTGGACGCCAAGAGCGGTGCTTGTGCGATTTCTTTCCGTATGAAAATACTGAAAGTGGATTGAAATTGATATTTTCTCCCTATTTTTAGGAATCCGAGATGCGGCGTGCTGATAGAAAGAAGAACATGATGTCTTGGAAACTTGGACGACCTGAATCTCTCATATACTTTTTTCCCCTAACTATATGTTGTGGTCAATAACATGGTAAATAAGTAATATGATAAATTGTTTATTTACTTACAAATATTGTTTGAATCGTTTGATGGTTGATTGGTTTCTATTTTTATTTTATTTTCATAAATAGATACTAGTAAAATGGTTTCTAATTATGTAAAATTTAATATTTATTGATAAAATAATAAAATATTTTATGTTTGTATGAAAATATTATGTAGTATTTTATAACATAAAGTCTTGTTTTATACCTACTAAATACTAACCGTTAGACGTGCTCATTTAATGGTCAATGTAATTAATGAGTGATATTATGTTTATCAATAGATGGACATTAATATTTATAAAGTCTACAAACAATTAATTATGAAAACTCAACTTTGTTATGTAGGAACGTGAGATCGGAAATCATGGTCAAGTCTTTTAACATAATTACGAACTTCATAGGTAATTAACTTTCAAATAAAAAAATCACCGTGGACATTTAAAGTAAACTCAATTATAAGAGGATATAAGAAATTAACTAAAACTAGAAAATAAAAGGATTCATACAAAAGAGAATTACTCGTCATTATTAATAAAGTCTATAGTTTTTTTGGGTGTACAATGTCTCATATAGAGTTAAGTGTACATGAAAGACAATAAGTGCTTATAGAACTCAATTATGCATGTTTATCAAATTAGTTATGGTAGAATATAACTAAGTAAAGTAATAAGACACTATTATAAAAATAAATGAGAATTAATATTTATTAAAAATCAACTTCGAGGGTTGATTATATAAGTCAACGTAGTTATGAAAATATATAACTAATTAGTATTAAGTCACGAGACTCATAATTTATAATTAGTAAAATAGGTGATATTTAATATCTGTATAAAGTCGATCAAGACTGTTTATGTAAACTTAAATAGTCCTGAAGGGATTTATCGGTAATATACTAATATTTCACCTAATTAAGAAAAATTATCATGTATTTTTATATAAATGTTTCTTGTCTTAATTTAATATGCTATATTTTTAAAATTTATAACGAATGTGAATATATATATATATATATGTATATATATGCATAGATATATGTATAGATATGTATGTATACATATATGTGTGTGTACATATATGAGAGGGTTCATGTGAGAACACCCCCTTATGTGAGAACACCCTTTTATGTGAGATTAAATCTGAACCATAAAAATAATTTGATCAATGGCTAATGTTATGTGCTTCCCAAACCATATCAAAAGAGAAAACACGCGGTTCATATTATCGGATCAAAGCACATAAAGTCGGGTCATATTTTGGTAGCTCTTGGGTGTTTCTTCAGCTTGGATTTAACTCCAATATATTCCTTTCCAATTTCGAATACAATGACAATGAGATTGCCATGATATGGTATTTATACACTTCTTTCACTAGTGTAGAACAAGCCTAATAAAGGCGGTTCTATCTGCAATTTGAAAGCACTTTCTAAGTTCTTTTAATGGTTTTGCCTTTAATTAATCATAAAATAAGGCAGTTTTGAGAACCGCCTTTAAAAGGGGGTAACGTAGGCGGCTATAAACCGCCTTTGATTAAGGTGAAAATAGCTTTGTTTTGGTTCTTTAAAAAATAAAATTCAATTTTCGGACTTGGGAAAATGTTTCTTGTTATATGTTTCCGTACTCGGAAATGGTATTCTTACCAGAGGAAAATAAAAATGAAAGAGAAGAAAGACTTTCTGGATTCGAAAATACAATCTTGTCTTGTGGTATAAATTTTATTTCATTAATTTTTCCGGCTCAAAAACATCCTTGACACACAGCCACAATTTATAAACAATACAAGATATCATGTTGCACCTAAACAAAAATCTAAAGATAACACTAAACTGAGCAACACTCTATACATAGCATTAAAAATCACTACAAAACTATTCCGGCATGTCTATGGTTCAATGTTTGGCTAACTGCAGTGTCCCTAATAATATTGGGATTCCCCACTGTTGCGGACCGATTGAGCATTATTTGCAATAGCCAATGAATTCCGCGCATTTTTGATATCATCCTGCGAGTAATGATTCCCATTCCTAGCGGTTGGAAGCATACCTGCAGAATTTGAAAGTAAGTTCTTTTGGAAATAAATGTCCTAGCAATAAAAATCAAATTTGGAAATGAAATTGTTAAAGTCACTCACAAGGTGTAGATCAACATAATGGCTTCATTCAATTGCTCATATCTCCATTGATCTTCAAAACACTCCATAACGCCATGATTTTGCGTTTGCCAATTATGTGGTTGTAGCCAATTATAAAGGATAATTAAATTCACTAATATGTAAACAAAACCCAAAATTCCATATAAACTTAGTACAGAAAATATTTTAGAGTTTGTGTACAAATATGACTAATTAAACATAGGAGTTTTAGCACAATAGTATGTAACCTAAACTTTAACCACTCTAATACTTTAGTTAATCAACAAATGTAGAAATCTAACATGTACGAGTCAAATCCAATGCATTATTTCATCATCCAACATCGTTTTAGGTACCAAAGGTATTATATAATACACAAATCGTGCTTAATAACAAAAACCCACCAAAATATAACTCATTAAATGACAGAATGTCAACCCTAACTAACATCATGCCACAATTTTTTTTTGATTTTGGTGATTTTAGTTCCAAAATAGTAAACCCTGGCCAAATATTGAAGCACAGATTTACCTTTTTGATTAATGAAAGGATATGAAATACTCCTTCATAAATCCTACCTACACATCAAACAAATCCCTTTACAAGAACAAAAATTACAATGAGAATTTGGATTAGATGAGAAATAGGAAGGAAAACATACCTTCAACATTCAACCAATGAAATATTCAAATGGTAATGGAAGGGATTGTAGTGGGTTTAGGGTTTGGGAGTTTTGTGAGGAGAGTGATATGGTGGGAAAGTCCATGTTCATTCAAATGGGTAATAAATGCCCATTTGAAAGCCCTAATGTCTATTTTTCATGATGCGAGTAGTTTTTGAACTCGGAAAATAACTACGATCACTTTTCCGATCTCGGAAAGTGACTGTAGTTGTAGTAAAATAGACTGGACCCATTTACGAGTTCGGAAACTCTTTTCCACAATAAAAAAGGTTATAACGGCAATTCCTTCGAATCCCCTAATCAAAACCTTATTGGCTAACTCAAAAACCACCAATTCAAAAACAAAATCTCTATAACCCATTGATTTGCAATGACAACCAAGTGAAAGGGTGCAAAATCAAAGTCAAGCGATCGGAACCCTAGTCCGGTCACAAAGATTGAAAAATCCCCTAGATTCTTCAACAATGCAGCCGAGGAAAGGTATGTCGTATTTTTGAAGAGGAGAGTTACAAATTCGAAGGTTATATTAGCATTGTCCATAGGAGAATTAAGCTTAGACTATTTGCTCGCACATTTCATAACCCAACATTTAGAAAAACTAATGTGTTTCGATGAACCCGTTCATGTGGATGAAGTGATACAATTCTATGTGAATTTGGGTCAAAGTAGGAATGATCGTGATTTGACTAGGGTTAATGGGAAAGACGTATTTGTCAGTACTTATACAATTACCGCAGCCCTAGAGTCCCCCTACATCACCCCTTAGAAATTAAGGCTCGATGACCCTAATAGTCACCTAGAAATTTTTCAACCACATGTTTGGCGGGAGGGGGGGGGAGTGAGACTAACCCACTTTGTCTTGTCGCTGTGGCTAGGAAATAATTTAGGATGGAGGGAAGTGATGAGGGAAAGGCAGAGAGCTATGGTATCACCTTGTTGACCGTAGAGCAGCGCCTAGTGTACGAGTGGATATGTCTCAAAGTTCTGCCAGCAGGTGGCCACACTTGTGAGCCGACCATTGCTAACCTAATGTTATTTTACTATATTATAGGGTCAAGATAAACTCTGGGTATGCCATCATCTCATTCATGTTGAAGGTGACCTAAACAAAGAATAAATATCTCCCTTACGGCGGTTTGATAATCACTATACTGAAGAAGGCGGGTGTTATTCCTGAGAACAAGGCTGTTAGGATGGAATTTTATGATAAGAGGTGGTTCCAACTGAAGCAACTTAGTCTCGGGTTCAATGGAAAGTGGGAGTTCCGTCCAATACCCAGTGAAAGGGCTAAAATTTCCAAGAGAGCTCGTAAAGCCGATGCAGAAATAGACAAGGCATCGAGCTCTTGTACGTGATAAGCTTTTTTACTTATTATTTTCATTTTAGTTCAAATTGTATATATGAAAAATTTTTAACCAATAAATTTGGTTTATTATTGATTTACAGATATTGGCGACGGTTAGAAATCTAAGGTGACTAAGTATTTCGACCGTATGTGTGCGGATATGACTGAGGCGTAGGAGATGTTGACCTGTGACCATTCCCAGCATGTCTCGTTCCTGGAAGCCCAAGGCCTCCGTCTGCAATTGAGCGATGATGACGAGCCGCCTAACTTTGAGCCAGTATTCTCGGAGAGTGAAGATGAAGATGATGATGATGGTAATCGTGGCAGGGACGATGGAAATGGAGGTCAAGTCGTTGAAGACAACATCGAGACCGAAGATTAGGGGGGCTCTGTTATTGATAAAATGGTTGGGTAGATGAGTTTGAATAAACTTTGGGAGATTCATATATTGTTTACTATATCTGCTTGATTTGAGGAATTGGATTGCATTTGAGAATTTTTGGATTGCATTTGATTAGATAATGTTTGGATTCATGTGTTTGATTGATCAAAAATTGGATTTGGTTTGAGAATGTATGGATTTTGGTGATTGAAAATGTTTTGGTTTTATAAAATTTGGAGGTTCATGTTATGGATTTATGTGTAGCAATTAACTTCTGCAGTTGACTTGGAGTGCAAAAAGTGCAGACACTTTTCTTAGCTCGGAATTGTACCTTGCCTTCCTTTTTAAGGGTTATACATGTTTCTGAGCATTAAACAAAGCCACCAGCTGGAAGCTTGTTTTGGTGGTCTGAGCGGAGCGGCTCGTGTGATTTGTTGCGGGCTGTGGGCTGGGGCTAATTTCTTGGCCTTCTGATACCATGGAAAACATTGCGGGGCATGAGCTGATCTTTGGGTCTTTGATATTCAAGGTGCACAGGCCGTGCAATAGGACACAACCCGTGCTCATTCTTAGCACACGGTCCCCTTGAACGGCATGAGCAGTACAATTCCTTGCTGCCCGTGGCATTACTTAGGCACACCACCATTTTTGATGGCACGGATCGTGCAATAGAACACGGTCCTGCCATTCTTCAACTTTTGATGGGATTTAACTCCTTTCTCCTTGGTCCATTTCCATCTACAACCACGTAAGCACGTGGTCTTTGGTGTACTACCATCCTTGCGAATGACTTTCAAATATCTACTACCATTCTTGGGAATGGCCTTCTACTGTGATGTGCTTACGAGCGATCTACAATGAATCTCACAAAATAGGATCTAGATGCTCGTAAGGACACATAGCATCCATTAGATCTAAATAAATCTACAAAACGAGTATTTAGGCAAGAAAACCAACAAAGGCTATACAAACCCCTTTTGATGTAAACCCAACTAAACCTAACAATCAACCATAAAAAAGATACTAATAAGTGTGCTAAATAAATTGGTTAAAACATGCTTCTAGGTGCAGGTAAGAACATCACCAGGATTGTTAAATAACGACCTTTCTGGTGATAAAGCCGAAGACTCTAGCGGATGAAAATATATTACCAGAGCCAAAAACTCCTCAATCCCAACAACAATCCTACTCTCATCTCAGTATGCACTCTGTTTGTCATTAAAATATTATCAAAACCTGTAAAAAAATATGGTGGCTCCACTGGAGAAGGAGAAACAATGATAATAAAGGATCAGGGCATGATTAAAATTCTTTGTGCCAAAGGGAAAATGGAAGATACGAAGACAATAAACTTCCAAGTGCATAATTTTTATAGCACTCGAGGAATATTAAAAGGTTCATTGGAAAGTGGAGCAATCAATAGTCACTTTAAAAAGTAGGTGAAAAGCCAACCATAATTTAGAGACTTTCCCCTTCCCCAAGATGCTTGACACGCCCCACCTTAATTAGGGTTGTTAAGTCAGCATATGACCACATTAAATGAATAATTATTGTATGAATTAAAGACCTCCTAATTGACCTAAGGGAATTTATGCGAGAGAAAACCGAAAGTTCTCGCCAAATCTCATACCTTCGGCTCTCTTGGGGGCTATTGATTAGGGTTGGAGCCTAAACTCTCCCTCTGACCAAAGTTCACGCTATTGTTTTCCATTTGGACCAAAGGCCATATTATACATTCTATTGGGCCAAAGCCTATCAGCTAAGGGGAAGATTTCCAAATCCAGTTTTACCTTCGAATCACACATCTTTTCCAAGTACAATTAAGGTAAACTGAATATATGGTAAGAAAATTTTTCCAACATGGAATGAGAATATTTATTCCAATATAATTGGTAGATTTCTTGGAGAACAACCCTTATAAATACCAAGGCATTCCTTTGTTTTATTAAATCAAATCTTAATAGTCAGATTGAATATTTTTGGTCTGACTTAAGCATCAAAGCTTCTTCCCCTGGTCACTCCGAGGACTCTATTTTGTAGGTTTGGAGCGTTGAACCAAGGTTTGGATATCAGATTGTTGTTTGACAGGCATCAATGTGGAACAATGAGACGTTAGGAAAATACACTATCAAAATAAGATACCTTGTAGGTTGGGAGGACGAGCAAGAAAGTACCCCCATCGACTTTCGTGAATTAAGAAAATAGGCCGAACTACCAACAGATGAGGAAACCTTATTGGAAGAGTGCTGCTATAGTGCTATACAAGAAAATATCATGTTCTACATATGGAGAATGATCTAAGAAGTTTTCCCAATGAACCCAACACTATGCCGAAGAGGATTTAACATCTCGTCAAAGTGCCAGATCTTCCACACACAAGACTAATCATACAATCACGTAATATTTTAGTGTGAATTTGCAAAGAGAGTGTTGCACAAACCTAGACTAGAACTGGACTTTAGTGAAGGGCCAAAGGGTGTGTTTGGCAGAGTAGTAAGCAAAACTGGCCCGAAAATATATTCTACTTTCAAAATAAACTAATACTTAGCATTTTATCGAACCCTAAAAAGTGTTTTGTTTATAAGTAAATTAGATTATAAACTCTGACAAGCATAGCCAAAATAGCATATTGATGTCTGGCCAACAGACTGGTTTGGCAGAGGTCTAGACACAGATGACAAGGAGCTAGCATGTTTCATCATCTCGGAAATTTGGTACACAAGGAATGTAGCAACTACCAGCGTACACCTGCTAACCTAGACGGGACCATGGCACACATCCAGTCACTAATTGGAGCTGCCGTTAAGACAAACATATTGCAAGGAGGGAGCAGATTTGACCCAGAAGCATCGCCTAAGAATTATGGTGGCAGGCGTCCCCAAAACCATTGTACAAGAAGAGCGGGTCTTCAAGATACATACAACTTTGATGGCTGAAAAAGGTGGTTCTGGCGACCACCTGCTTACGGGCTGGACACTAGTGATGATGGATTCGGTATTCCACAAAAATACGGGCAACGAAATATGCCTAGACACGAAATCATTCCACAAGGAGCCAACAAAATAGGGCTAGGCACGAAATCATTCCAAAATGCAATGAAGCAGGCAGCTGTGAGACATTGCACACTCAGACCTACGAACAGACTGCCACAATGCACAACGTTACATCAAGATGTACCCAGAAATCCCTCCGGACGTTATGGTTACGGAAATCTGTTCTCAGCTATTCTATCTAGATACTTTACATTGTAAAGTAAATAGATCTCTAGTAGTCCTGGAAAAATCGAGAAATTTCTTATAATAGTACTACAGTGTTTTGGGTGGGATGGAAAGGGGAGGACGCATTCACAAAATGCGTCCTCAGCAACATTTAATTTTTTTTATTTTTCGCATGCAGAGGACGCATTTTCTAAATGTGTCCTCTTTTTTCCTTTTTTTTTCCAAGCTTTACAATTTTCGAAAATCAAAATAAATAAAAAATTTAAATTAACCTAGAGATTATTATCTTTACAATTTTAGGAAATCAAAACAATATTAAAAAATTAAATTCACCTAAAGGTTGCATTTACAAAATGCGTCCTCTTCATTTTAATTTTTTTTAATTTTCGAAAATTAAAATAATAATGAAAAAATTAAATTCACTGTTATATTATTATTTTTGTATCAAAATAAAAATAATAAAATTTTTGTATATATTATTTTAATATATCTGAAATTTTCACTGTTGATAAATCTAAAATTTTCAAAATATCGACCATTAATTTAATTCATAAACAAGTTTAACATTCTTGATTTTTTATAAAACTGAAAATAATTTTGGAAACCTACTATTAATTATAAATAATATATTTATTAATATATGAAATATATATTCATAATGTATAAATAAATTTTACTAAAATTTATTTTTAAAATGAAATATTAAAATTATTATAACTAAGTAAAATGAAAATAATTGTATTTTATTTATTAAGTGAATAATTTATAATTTAATATAATATAATATTCTTATTTTAAATTATATAAAAAATAAATCATAATTTATTTACATTTAAAAATAATATATTTTATTTTAAATTTTTTTAAAAATTACTATTTTTCATATGATTTTGGTCAAGTTGGGTCGATCCATGAGGACGCGTTTAAAAAATGAGTCATTTGCATTTTTCTTTTTTAAAAAACATATTCGGACAGCCAAACTCGTAACTTGATAATAACTATGTAAACATATAATGTCCGACCCGACCCGTTTTGACCTGGCCCACATGATTCCCATTCGGGTCGGGTTAAAATGGGTTGTGTCAAAACGGGTCGGGTCGGACTTACGTACATTTGTATATTTTGGTCACACTTACGTACATATATATGCATTTATTTATTTAATTAAAATTAAAGGACTCATTTGAAAAATACGTCCTCTATATTTATTATTATTATTTTTGAACAAAATTTTGAATTTGGGTCCGTGTTTTATGATTTCGGAGAAATGAAATATTTATTTTTAAATTAATTAAATTGAAATTCAGAATATTTTAAATAAACATATATTATTTTCTTATAAAATTATTATTTTATATTATAAATAAAATGATATTATTTTATATAAATATAACTATTTTATATACTTTTTAAATTGAATTGTGTTTTATAATTATTTTGAAAAAATATAATAACGTCGAAAAATATAATTGTATATTCGAGACGTGTTCATATTTTGAATTCATATTTTGTTAAAATATTATTAATGTATCCTCTCAAATTTAAAAAATATTTTTTTTGAATAGTAATAAAACAAAAAAGTAAAATAAAAAATTATATTAGAGGACACATTCGGAGAATGCAACCTCTTAAATTTATTTTTAAATAATTAATGTATAATATTACTACTTAATTGATAACTATTATATTATATAATTTTAAATTAAAGTATTTATATAAATATAAAAGTATGATTCATTTAAAATAGTTACACGTTTTT